>JADLZL010008246.1:0-99717 GCA_015844335.1 Chrysopogon serrulatus | reverse complement strand
ATCCTCCGCTGAACATTCAAGGTCAATCACAAGAGCTTCATGTACAATTAAATTCTGGTGAGCTCGTTCCTAAGTAACTCTTTATATGATTTAGAGAATAGATTGCTACCTAATGATTATATTATGATTAGGAATCATGGAGAGGACCGGGAGATACATAGAGGGAGGGCTTGGAGGCGTGAAGGACCAGCAAGGGCGCTCAAGTCAAGGTGGAGGCCCGGACCAAGTCGACTTCGAATCCGTCTCGGAGTCCAGGAGCAGTCTGTACTAAATTGGACGCCCAGGATGCATCCGGACTCGGAATGGACGTTCTTAGACTCTAAAGAAAGATAACGAAAAGACCTTTCCAATGAGTCTTGTTGGAGGCCCAAATTCATCCGGAGTCATCGAGAATCGTCAAACAATTTGACGTCAGAATCTGTCCTGGCGCTGCGGCGTCGTATTTTTGGTCTTTGGGCCTTGTATCGAGTTGGAACCCATTAGGGGTGCGTCCGGGGGGTCTTGCACGACCTTAGACTCTTTATAAATAGTAGCCGCCGCCCAAGTTAGGGTTGGGTTTTGCTTAGATTAATCTGTCAAGAACAGTTTCGCCGTTTCATCGGTTTGTGAGACCCCAACTTCGTGAGCTTAATCATTCATTTGCAAATTGGTTGCTTTCTTCTTTGTTCTTGCTTGTGTTCTTCGATTCGCGAGGCAAGGATTAGCCTTCTTGGCGAGGTCAACCGTGCAACGCCCGGTTGATAACCGAAGAAGACGTGAATGCTGCGATTGCGGGGTTTCGGATCGTCTTTGTTCGGAAGCCGGATCGACTTGTGTCTCGTTTTTCGCCAAATCGAGAGTTACGAGAACCTTTCGGAAGATCGGGAACCCTTGTTCACATCAAGTGGTATCGAGCTTCAGGTATACCGTCGGGTTCATATCCCACCTTAGTTTTGAGTGTTTTAAGCCTTCGTCCTATAGTCCACTTTGCCATATTATTTTCATGTCCTATAACCTTCCGCGCCATAGCCTTTGCATATTTCGGTTTTGAGAGTGCGTCGTGTTGACTTTGTGTCTGGTCGGAGTCTTGTTGCTGGTTAGGTCGTGCTAGAGTCCATTGTGTGAGTTTTTTTGTTAATCGTATCTACCCTATCCACCATCCCCAAACTCAAGTCGAAGCCACCACATTACTCGACTTGCCCCCGCTAACCGCCTTGTGTGATCTCTCGCCCGCGCTAACCCTAGATAGGTTGCCGGCCCATTTGTTATTTCGCCTGCATCGCAGCTCTCCTTACATCATCTGGCGAATACTGTGATCGGTGTTGGAGTTTAGGGATGCTTTGCCCTAACTTGCCGCCGCCGTGTTGTGCCTTTCGGAAAACATAACTTGAGGTACCTTCCTTAAAAAGCAGGCATAACTTTTAAAAAAATCGGTTATCGAAAAAAATCTGAAAAAAAAAATTGAGCAGATTCTTGACACCATTCTGAGGTGACCCAAACTGCCCTACGGCCTGTTTGGTTTTGTTAAAATTGCCAAAAAAATTCAGGAAAATAAAGAAAAAAAAAAATTATCAAGGGTTTACGCACGCTTTTTCGGAGAAACGTCTTGAATTTCTGTGAACCACATCCCACCTCGGTTGTAGGTGCCAATTTTTTTGTGGTTGCATCTTTTGGGATCCTTGTTCAGAGAAAAATATAAAAAAATAGTGAAAAAAAAAAAAGTTTGATTTCTACTAGTGCCTTTTGCAAAAATCCGGGGAAAATTGAGGAAAAAGGAAAAATCCGAGCTCGGTTGTCGGTGTTGTGCCTTGTTTCTAGTGCTCTTGCTATCCATCATACTTGTTTTTTTTTTTTCTTCATCTTATTTGGTCACACACATCTAGAACTTGGAGCATTTTAGGCGGCAACAAGAGCGAACAACGTGGGACTATAATTCACATTACTATCATCTCGACTTGTGTTCCCGGATATACTATCATCTCTTTGTGTGCCTTCAAGCTCCACATTCTTCTAGGCAACCGGGTTTGACATTCACTGCAATCGTGGTCTCACGACTTCACGGTGTCCTTTGTCTTCTTTGGTAAGAACATTTGTGAGCTTGGTAAGAAAATAATTAGTTTGATGATCTGAGAGACACCACTCCACCGTTCATAGTAGAACTTTTAGGGATAACCTTCACCGTTTGTTGCTTGTGTTTTGTGTCTACAATGGCGGTGATGACAGCGGCGGCGCTAGTTCTCCCAAAGAGTTCTCGAGTGTGTCGACCAAGAGCAACTACAATCTCTTTGTAAGTAATGCTCGGAAGAAATGAAGCGGCGATCACAAAGGCTGCTTCTTTGCGCTCATTGAACTCAAGATCGGCAACACACTTGAGAGATTGGAAAAAGCGATTGTCCACATTGGCCAAAGCCCCGGGGTAGGCGCCTTAGAAGTTCAGCCACACTTTGAAGAAGATAATGGAGGCGGCGGCAGCGGTGATGAGATCTATGACACCAATGGTAATGTTGATCAAGCGGCGACAAGGGAAAATAGGTTACGTCGGCGTCTTCGCAACAACACCACAGGTATGGGTGGCAACCGCCATCGAGGTAATCGTGCTCATGCTCACGATGATCCTTATGCTAAGGTCAAATTTACCATACCTTCTTTTTCGGGACATTATGATCTTTGAGGATACCTTGATTGGGAGATGACGGTAGAGCAAAAATTTAGTGCCCACCTTGTGCACGAGCAACATAGAATTAGACAAGCCACTAGTGAATTTAAAGATTTTGCTATCATTTGGTGGACAGGGTTTAGTTGCGGATAGCGCCAACCTAGAACTTGGGAAGAGCTTAAGGTTGCTATGCGTGATAGATTTGTGCCGCCATCATATCATAGGGATCTACGTAAGAAATTGATGCGCTTAGAGCGGGGAGATAAATGCGTGCGGGATTACTATGGTGAGCTTCGAAAAGGATTGATGCGTTGTAGTATAGTAGAGGGGAAGCGAGGATTCTATTGTTCGTTTTTATTCGGGATTGAGGGAGGAAATTCAGAACATAGTTGATTATAAGGATTTTAACACTTGTCAACCAGGTTGTTTCAGTTTGCTATGCTTGCGGAGAAGGAGTTGCGAGGGACGTAATAAAGCGGGGGGGCAAAGGCAAGGTTGGCACCTCGTACACTCCACGCATGGCGTCCTCTTTGGGCCTTCCCAAGGCATCCTCTTTTCGGGCGCCTCTACCAGCGAGCAGACGGACACCTACTTCGCGGACATCCGGTTCGGGTAAAAATTCTTTGCGGGAACCTTCAAAGAGTGCATCCTCCATTGCTTCAACGGGGCGCACTCCTAGCATTGATGCCACCGCTGCCAAGGATTCGGTCATGTGCGGAAGGATTGCCCTAGTCGGCGGGCATACATTGCTACTGAGGCGATGGGTACATCAGGCGCCTCGACATTGAGGAAGAGGATGAAGAAGATCCGGTTGTGGAGGTGGACAATGAAGTTTTGGATGCTGATGACCACGACCACCTCTGAAGCGTCATTGTGCGGCGGCGCTCGGCACAAAGGTACAACAACCCGGAGAAGGCTGCAACGCCACAACTTGTTCAAGCTGTTCTTCGTCATCAACAATCGGCGAGCACGTGTCATCATTGATGGAGGTAGTTGTCAAAATTTGGTGAGTTCAGATTTGGTCAAGAAGCTTGGCTTGGCCACTCGCCAACACCCCCATCCCTATAACCTACGGTGGTTTTAATGATGCGGGCAAAGTTAAGGTAACACAAACTTGCGAGTTTCTTTTTCCATTGGTTCCTATCTTGATTATGCTGATTGTGATGTGGTACCTATGGAAGCTTGTTCACTTTTATTGGGTCGTCCTTGGGAATTTGATAATGATGCTATGCACCATGGTAGAAGTAATACTTACACTTTTATGCATAAAGGAAAAAAAATTACTTTGGTTCCTATGACCCTGCTGAAATTGTACAAGCTGAAAAAAACTTATTTGCTAGTTTGCATGATGCTAAATCTGAAAATCAGCAAGTTGCTAATTCTATTTACCCACCTAAAACAGATAAGTCGGCGCCTAATTCTAAGGTTGAGGGAATTAAATTGAAGGGTGCTGCTATGCTTGCAACAAAAAACTGATCTTGCTGAAATTTCGATGATGATATATGCTATACTTTGGTTTTTGCAAGCGAGCCTTGTTTTCGCTTGAAGATGTTGTTAGTTCGATGCCTCTGTTGTCACTAACCTTTTGCGGGAGTATGAGGACATTTTTCAAGCTGAGATACCCCGGGGCTGCCACCTATGAGAGGAATAGAGCATCAAATTGATTTGATCCGGGAGCAACACTACCAAACCGAGCTGCTTATCGAACCAACCCCGAGGGGAGACTAAGGAAATTCAGCGACAAGTCCAAGAGCTTTTGGACCGCGGGTATGTGCGTGAGCCTTAGTCCTTGTGCCGTTCTGTGATTTTGGTTCCTAAGAAAGATGGTTCTTGGCGTATGTGTGTTGATTGTAGAGCCATTAATAATATTACTATTAGATATCGTCATCAATTCCTAGGCTTGATGACATGCTTGATGAGTTGTGTGGCTCTGTAATTTTCACAAAGATAGACTTGCGTAGTGGCTACCACCAAATTAGAATGAAACTTGGAGATGAATGGAAAACAGCTTTTAAAACCAAATTCGGGTTGTATGAGTGGTTAGTAATGCCTTTTGGTTTGACTAATGCACCTAGTACTTTTATGCGCTTAATGAATGAGGTTTTAAGAGCTTTCATTGGGCGATTTGTGGTAGTTTACTTTGATGATATTCTGATTTACTGACAAGTCTTTGGATGAACATATGGGACACTTACGTGCTGTTTTTTTAATGCTTTGCGTGATGCACGTTTATTTGGTAACCTTGAGAAGTGCATCTTTTGCACGGATCGAGTCTCTTTTCTTGGCTATGTTGTTACTCCACAGGGGAATTCAAGTGGATGAGGCGAAAATTGAAGCCATAAAGAGTTGGCCGGTGCCTACAAGTATCACACGCAGTGAGAAGTTTCCTTGGTCTTGCGGGGTTTCTATCGTCGCTTTGTCAAGGATTTCAGCGCCATTGCTGCCCCATTGCATGAGTTGACAAAGAAAGGTGTGGTGTTTCATTGGGGTAAGGCACAAGAGGAGTCCTTTGACACTTTGAAGGACAAGCTTACACACGCACCATTGCTGCAACTTCCTAACTTTGGTAAGACTTTTGAGCTAGAATGCGATGCTAGTGGAGTTGGCATTGGAGGTGTTTTGATGCAAGAAGGTAAGCCTGTTGCATACTTTAGCGAAAAAATTGCATGGTCCTGTTCTTAATTATTCTACGTATGATAAAGAATTGTATGCACTTATGCGTTCTTTAGAGACGTGGCGTCATTATTTGTGGCCTAAAGAATTTATTATACATTCAGATCATGAATCGCTTAAGTATCTTCGCTCTCAAAATAATCTGAATCGTAGGCATGCTAAGTGGGTTGAATTTATTGAATCTTTTCCTTATATTATTAAACATAAGAAGGGGAAGGATAATGTGATTGCCGATGCCTTGTCTAGGCGCTATGCTTTCTTGTCCCAACTTGATTGTAGAATTTTTTGGACTTGAATCAATAAAAACAACAATATGTGCTTGATCCTGTTTTTAAAGATGTGTTGCTGAATTGTAAAGAGGGACGTACATGGAACAAGTTTGTGATCAATGATGGTTTTGTGTTTAGAGCTAACCGTCTATGCATTCCAGTTGGTTACTGTTCGTCTAATGTTGTTGCGGGAAGCACATGGAGGAGGTTTGATGGGGCATTTTGGTGCTAAGAAGGCGGAGGATATGTTGACCACACACTTCTTTTGGCCAATGATGAGGAGAGATGTTGAACGGTTCGTGGCACGCTGCACTACATGTCAAAAGGCTAAGTCTCGCTTGAATCCACATGGTTTGTATATGCCTCTTCCTGTTCCTTCTATTCCTTGGGCCGATATTTCGATGGACTTTGTTTTGGGATTGCCTAGGACTAAGAGGGGAGGGACAGCATTTTTGTTGTTGTGGATCGATTTTCTAAGATGGCGCATTTTATACCTTGTCATAAAAGTGATGATCTTTGTCTTTATTGCTGACCTCTTTTTCAAAGAGATTGTTCGCTTGCATGGTATGCCTTGTACTATTGTTTCAGATCGTGATGCAAAATTCTTGAGTCATTTTTGGCGCACTCTATGGAATAAGTTGGGTACAAAATTGTTGTTTTCTACAACTTGTCACCCACAAACCGATGGACAAACAGAGGTAGTGAACCGCACTTTGGGCACCATGTTGAGAGCTATTTTGAAGAAAAATTTAAAGATGTGGGAGGAATGTTTGCCTCATGTGGAGTTTGCTTACAATCGGGCGACACATTCTACCACTAAGGTAAGTCCTTTTCAGGTAGTGTATGGCTTTAACCCTCGTGCTCCTATTGATCTTTTACCTTTACCTACCACTGAAAGAACCCATAGTGATGCTAGCGCACGTGCTGAATTTATTAAGTAAGTTGCATGAAACAACTAAAGAAAATATCGAAAAGATGAATGAAAAGTATAGAATTGCTTTGGAAGTGAAGGTAGGAAAGAAATTAAACTTGAGCCGGGTGATTTAGTATGGTTACATTTGAGAAAGGATAGGTTTCGAGCTGCGTAAATCTAAATTAATGCCAAGAGCTGCTGGTCCTTATAAAGTTATTAAGAAAATAAATGATAATGCATACAAACTTGAGTTGCCACCCGAGTTCGGGGTTAGTCCTTCTTTTAACATTGCAGATTTGACACCATACTTGGGAGAAGAAGATGAGCTTGAGTCGAGGGCGACTCCAATTCAAGAGGGGGGAGGATGATGAGGACATCACTCCTTCGGATACACTCAATGATCCTCCGCTGAACATTCAAGGTCCAATCACAAGAGCTCGCCTTGTAAATTAAATTCTGGTGAGCTCGTTCCTAAGTAACTCTTTATATGATTTAGAGAATAGATTGCTACCTAATGATTATATTATGATTAGGAATCATGGAGAGGACCGGGAGATACATAGAGGAGGGCTTGGAGGCGTGAAGGACCAGCAAGGGCGCTCAAGTCAAGGTGGAGGCCCGGACCAAGTCGACTTCGAATCCGTCTCGGAGTCCAGGAGCAGTCTGTACTAAATTGGACGCCCAGGATGCATCCGGACTCGAATTGGACGTTCTTAGACTCTAAAGAAAGATAACGAAAAGACGTTTCCAATGAGTCTTGTTGGAGGCCCAAATTCATCCGGAGTCATCGGGAATCGTCCAAACAATTTGACGTCCAGAATCTGTCCTGGCGCTGCGGCGTCGTATTTTTTTCAGTCTTTGGGCCTTGTATCGAGTTGGAACCCATTAGGGGTGCGTCCGGGGGGTCTTGCACGACCTTAGACTCTTTATAAACAGTAGCCGCCGCCCAAGTTAGGGTTGGGTTTTGCTTAGATTAATCTGTCAAGAACAGTTTAGCCGTTTCATCGGTTTGTGAGACCCCAACTCGTGAGCTTAATCATTCATTTGCAAATTGGTTGCTTTCTTCTTTGTTCTTGCTTGTGTTCTTCGATTCGCGAGGCAAGGATTAGCCTTCTTGGCGAGGTCAACCGTGCAACGCCCGGTTGATAACCGAAGAAGACGTGAATACTGCGATTGCGGGGTTTCGGATCGTCTTTGTTCGGAGCCGGATCGACTTGTGTCTCGTTTTCGCCAAATCGAGAGTTACCAGAACCTTTCGGAAGATCGGGAACCCTTGTTCACATCACATGTTAAGCCTTCGGTTAAGCGATCCTCGCAGTCGTCATTGGCGCCCCGGCTCGGCCCAACGGAGGGCCAAGCGTCAGGGGCCGTCACTCTGCTCTGTGGCAAAAAGGCTAACGGGCCGGGGCGGAAGGCCCACGAACGAGTCATATCACGCGGCCCCAGGCAGAGTGGTCGGAACCACGACCCCTGGGGCGCGTGGTTCGCAGGACCCCCGACCGGACGGGAAGGCCCCTAGGCTCATGACCCCGGAGGGGTGGCCCGCATGACCCCCGCGTTCGCCTTAGTCTAGAAACAACCCGGGCTTGTATCACAAGTCTGGGCGACGACGCCGTAGTCAAGATTCCCACACGACGGGTCAACCCACGTCCTCTCCATACGCGCCTCGCGCAGGGCATGGACGAGCACTCTTTGACCGCACTGTTAGCTAGTGCAGGGCATGGGACTCCATTTGACTACACTGTTAATCTACGCAGGGCATGGCACACCATCTAATCACACTTACAGCACGATAGTCCGGACGGCCCGACTGCCACAACCCATACCCGCGCCGTACGATGCCATCACGCTTAGCCTTGTACGACGCAGGGCTCTAATCAACTGCTTATCACCTTCGTCCACTGTGAAGGTATGGGTGGACGCTCTGGCGACACGACAACACCAGCAAACAGCTCACAGCGACGTAATCGAAGGCAGAAAGAAGGACGCCCCGACCCCAGAGAGCTGACGAGCCATCCCACCATCATCCTTTTTTCTTTCTTCTTTTCTTCCTTTACACGACACGCCCATTCCTCCCATGTGGAGTCTGTGTAAGGCTCCCCCTCCCTTCATCTATAAAAGGGAAGGTGAGCCACGCTTGAAAAAAACAACCAACCCATATAAGACCAATCCACATCCATGACACGCCACGATATTGGCACCACGCTCAATCACAGAGACTTGAGAGCCCCTCCCTCTCTCGAACTGTTTGTAACCCCTACTACGAACTGTCGCTAAGTAACACATCCTAATTCGACTGGACGTAGGGCCTCTCGCCCAAATTAGTATACTCTCCTGTGTCCTTTTAGCGAACCATCCGGACATAAACGCGCATCTATAAATTTACTAGTTGGTGCTTACACGAAACACCGACAGTTGGCGTGCCAGGTAGGGGCCTTGCGTGTTTTGTTGCCTCAACCCAGGCTCCGGATGGCCAACTCCGACAACCTACGACTCCCTCTGGGCACCCACGCCAAATTTAGGAACCTAGACTTCATCAGCATGGGGGTGGGCCACAACATGGTCCTCCTACCCCCAACATCGACGTCGACGCCATCTCCATGTCACTCACCAATCTGCACCTCTACACGGGTGAACCCGATCAGCTCGAGGACTCCAACCACTCTAGGTCAGTCTGCTCTAACACCCAACGCAGGAGGAGGACGCGCCATAGGAACCGAGACGCCCGTCGCCAACAACCGCAAGCCGGAGGAGTACCTGCGAAACCTCCCACTCGTGATGTGCAGGTGGCACCCAGGACGCCTGCGCCCATTGCCGCGACAACGACCGTCGACCCGACGCAGGATGCGGCAGCAACAACCGCCCCGACAACACCGACGACATCCCAGCAAGCGATGCTGAGCCTCAGGACCCAGAGGCGCTGCATTACTTCCTTGGCCTTTGCGACTACCTCCTCAGCGACCACAACAGCGACCACGACGGCGATGGCTACGAGCTCACCTGGCCATAATCCTAGCCACGTTCGGTAGTTCGACAACCCGCTCTCCTGGCTAAAATCTCATGAACATTACCGTTATCCGAATTTACTCGCCTTTTGTAAAGTTAATTCCTGTTTTAAGTCTATGTTATGGGTCTGTACTTTACTTCTGCAAACAAATAAATCGATATAACCATAAATAACATGGTCTGAAAAAGGGCTGGCTTTCGCAGGCTTGTCCGCGAAGGAATCATAGCTGCCCCGAGCCGCTAGAGTAAGGGGCTACCCGAGAAAGAAGCCCACTAGCGGCCTAATTTCCTGAGCACGCGAAGTGATTAGGGCTTTTTCAGGCCGTGTTCGAGTCCAAGGTTGATCTTTGTTTTGGAAATTTTTACGGAAAAGGCATCGAGCCCATGAACCCGCGGACGGTTCGGGAAAAGTACGAATCAACTACCTGGATTTATGAGGCTGGCCACGCCACGCGCTACAATGGTCGGGAACCTGGGCCTCACTTGAACTACCTGCTAGTAACTCAACCGGACACCGCGCTTCAGCCCAACCGAGGGATGGCACGGCGTTGCCCACCTCCTCCGACCCTGTTAAAGGGCCGCGTGGGGAGAAGGCTCGACCCCCTGACCGGGCCCTCACACCTGTGGAAGCACCCGGGGGCTCGAGGATAGAAATGTCCGAACTAACTACCCAAAAACCCCCGAGGGTAAAAGACTCCGACCCGCGCCCGTACCCTTGGGGGCTATGCGAACGATCACGACCTTGAAACAAACGAATCCGCGCGACCCCTGAGGTGCGGGGGTCGCTCTCGCACGTGATTTTCTACGTTCACATACTTCTTTACGCTCAATTTTATTTTTTTCATGATTTCTGTCAATCTTTGATTATGTAGAATGAAATAGAAGCAAACATGCAAAAAGAAAAACATGAACTAACAAAAGCTTTTCATTCATTTGTCTCCTTCCAGTGTTACATTATGTTGCAGGTGAGGAAGGAAGACCTCCGACCCAAGGAACATTACAGGTTCCCAGCAGGACCTGGTCTGCCGGTGACAGCTCCAGCACCACCTCGGCCATGTCCTCGTACCCAGGGAGGTAGCCGGTGTAGTCGCCGAGACCCTCGCCGGGTGCGAACCCGGTGATGTCACTCAGGTCGACGCCGGACTAGGACGCCGCCATTGCCAACACCACCACCGCCCCACGATGGACCGCGCGCTCGACCGCGATGAGGATGCCCGCCTACGCCATCTCCAAGCGCTCGTGGACGTGCCGGCCCCCTCCAGGACCTGGATTGTGGCTAGCGCCTCTGCAAGAGCATGAAGAGAGGGTAAGGTCAGAAGAAAAAGCCCTAACTAGAGGTAACAAAGGGTGAAGAGGCGAGAACCCGCACCGGCATAGCGCTGGTCGGCCTCCTCGTCGCTGCCAGCGCGCCACAGCCTCCTCTCGCTTGAGCTCCTCGACCACAGCGTCAAGGATGGAGAGGAGCTCGAGCGCCTCCTCTAGGGTGAGCTCGGGGGCTGGCGCGGCCACGGGAGCCGCAACTGGTGTCGCTGCCGGAGCTGGGGCCAGAATACGGCCGACTGACGAGGCGTGGCAGGTGTGAAGCTGTTGTCCACGCCCCGTGAACGCTCGGTCACCGCCACGGCTGTGGACGTTGCGGACTCTGGGTGCGTCTACCTCGTTTGAGCGCGCCCTCCTCGACGAACCACCACCCTCCATTGCACCAACGTGAAGGAGAAAGGATGAGGGAAGGAGAAGAAGGCAGGAGCGTGGGACGAAGGGCTGAAGACAGGAGCAGGGGCGGGGAGAGGTCGAACAACTTGACCCCTTTAAATAGGGAGCGCGGAGACCTCAAGGGTCGCCGCGACCGCCCGGCGGGAAACCCTTCCGCTTTCCCGCTCAACGCTCCGTCTGCCCGCCACCTACCGCGTTAACGCTAGCGTTGGGCTCGAAACCACAGCGCCGTGTTTGCACCTCCCTTGGATAAGTCCAAGCGTGGGCTCTAAAGTCCGTCGGACCGTCGCGTTCCGTCAGCTGCACGGCGGTTCAACAATGCCATCATTACGACGGGCGAACCGTCCCACGACGGGCAAAGCATCCCGCAGTAGGCGAAACCAACGTGTGAAGCCCCCTACCCCGAAACACGTGATTCAGTCTCTGCGGACATGGCCCACGTCCCCAGAGATTCAGGTGCTACACCCGGCGGGTGCGCTCACGCGCACCCACCGGAGGAAACCGACGCGACCTACAACATAAAATGTTAAAGCCCCTATATGAGTAGACTTATGGTAAAACCTATAGGGATATTTACTGTGGTGACATAAAAAATAAAAAATACTATTTATATTTACTTCTCTTATATTATGACATAGAAAATCCTAAAAATAAGAAAAATAAGAATCCAGCTAAAGTCTATCAACTATAAAATCCAAACTAGCTCATAAGAATAATCAATTACTCATTTAACTAACCGCAAACCTCTTGTCATAATTCAAGCCTCGAGTTTTGTTTTTCTTGTCGGAGTATAATTTTATAGGATAATACTGTAACTAAGGAGTGAGCCCAATCAGTGGACTATGCTGATGAGCTTGCTCTAAAAGTCATTCAAACAACCATAGGAAACATCTAGCTTGGGGGAGGGCATCCCCTAGTTATGAGGTAAGTATACCTATGCAATTATTGAGTCTAATTTATAATTATAAAATACCAAAAAATATATGGACATATGAAGGTCCATGTCTGTAGAGTCTTTTGTGAGTCTATTAGTTAAAAAAATAAAAATATGAATAAAAATTAAAACCAACAAAAAGATAATTTAGCTATTTATTAGGGTGTGATCATAGAGTGTGTTTACAATTCTATCTAGTTTAAGAGTCAACTGATGAATAATAAATTTTTGTCTTGGAGATGACATATAGTTGCTCTGCCATAATTCTTTTCAAGTACCTAGTTTTCAATCATAAATTCTTCTGAGTTTTGGATATGACTGCTTTGATATAAGAATTAACTCTGAACCTGAAACTTGTGGAGGCATATGCTTGAGCTAAGTCTAGGTGATTGAGGGATATGATATGAGAATCTGAGCTGTTATTTATCTTGTTTCTAGCAATACTAAGTTCTAGAGATTTATCTTTTGAAAACTTAAAATCTTACATGATGAGCTCTTATATAATAAAGTTTAAATTCCTACCTAAGCCATATATATATATATATATATATATATATATATATATATATATATATATATATATATATATATATATATATTGATTAGAAAAACCTTTGCTCATTCATGCTACTTGCTTTGTATTGAGTTTGGTCAAACTTTATTGTATACCTTATGAGAGTTTTGTCACACTTTTTAAATCAAGATCACATACACACTCTACCTATATATGTATTACTCCTATGCTGGGAATAAATACAATTATTTTTCACTTTCATCTAGATCCACCTCAAAAATATTTTCTCCTACATTGGGAGTAAACACCCAAAAATATATCCCATAGGACATCTCCGTTTAAATGCTCTAAGTTCTTATTATTATCTCTCTAATTATTTTATTCAAATGATACATGTGGCTATGTAAAAAGAAAAGTATTAGAAAAAGAAAAGAGAGTAAAAAATGGACAAGTGTCCAAGCAATTAAAATAATGGATACTTAGATGTTCGTCTCCCTGATTTAAAAAAAAGAGAGAAAAGAAAGAATAAAGATAGCCCATATTTTCCCGCAGGAAGTTCTAAGTTCAAGAGAGATTTATATACAAAGAGCAAAAGTAGAATTAGGATTAGCCATCATATATATACCTATCCACCATATTTTATACATATGTACATCTTGGTTTGATTGTATGACTTGACTCTCTGTGGATCCATTGTTTGACTTTACAATATATGAATTGCAAGTATACTCATCCTTATTTATGCCACTTCTATGAGCTCCACTATAAGTATTAGTTGTAGAAAGGCATAACACCATTAATGTCTTAGTAAGATCCAAAAATACCAGATATATTAAGAGACTTGAGGGTGTCATATGATTAATCTCTGAGTTTTATTTCGAAAACTTGCAAAAACTCTAGAATATTGGTTGAGTGAAGAATTTGAGACATAGTGCTTGACTTGATTATTCTATCTTTCGATTGCTCAAGACCCAAGTGAAAGCTGGAAAGCTCTATGGTTAAAGGTAAAATGGGTAAGTTTGAAAGTTAGAGCAGATTTATCTAAACTGGAGATAAATTTATGTTTGAAAGCATGTGTACTTTTAAGGTATGAGAGTATTGTAGCGACTCGTGATCCAAGTTTATTAGTTAGGCTTTGCTAAGGGACTAGCAAAGGGTAAGCTTAGAGGAGTTTGTTGACAGTGGATAGCGCCAATATTTAATAGTGTAATAAACATGAGAAATGATCCATACACGTGCAAATATAGACGTCTAGGGTTTTATCTGACAATTTCTATGAGTTGTGGTGAATTTTTATTTTCCAAGAATTATTCTAAAAAACCGCAGAGAAGGACTCAATTATCAAATAAATTATCAGAATTATCCCGTAGCGGGGAACACACCACATAACTCTAGAAGGTATCAGAATACACCATAGCGAAGCGAGGACCCCAACTTTGACAAGTGGGGCCGATCGGCATGGTGGGGGTGCTGGGCGGCACCCCCTTTTTCTCCCTTCTACGAGCTTCTAGAGTCTTTCACCACTGCCCATGAGGAGTCATCTTAGCCCTACGTGAAGTCAATTTGATTAAATGACCGTGGTTCCTCCCACCGGGCTATAAATAAACGGACAGACCCCCTAGAGGCATCAAGTCATTTTAGATCAAATTATTTGGTGATCAAGTCATCCAGAGCCAAAAACCCTTGTTCGTCAGAGCCTCTCTAGTTCATAGCTTTAGCCTAATTAGGTCAAATTTAGAGGAAGTCAAGTTCATCAACCGATCTTAGATTCCCAAAGTTGTCAAGAGCATGGAGTTTGGTATAGTTCTTATGCTCTCCTCTTTTATTATAATATCTGTCTTTGTACGATTATTACTAGCAACATTATTTTTTATAATTATGTTCTTAAATACATTGTTTATTATCTACTTTAATACATCTAGTATAGTTAGGTTGCTATTATATTCATGCATATGTTTGTATAGCTCTCGTCTATTTAATCATATGGGCAGTATGTAGGCATGGTGCTTAGATATTTTGCTTATCTGCGGATGCCCTCTAGTTGCATCATGTCGTGCGGTAGATCATGGATGTAACAGATCCATTGAGTCCTCTATAGGCATCTCCTGTGCAATGGATTGATAGAGAGGGATTGTCAGGTTAAGGATATATTCGTATATCAGAGGTTTCTGAACTTAACTTCTCCTTTTCATGGCTCTATTTTGGTTGGGAACTATAGTAGTATTACTTAATGATATTTATTAGATGTACTTGCACTAGATGAATTAGTTTTGACTGTACCTAGAATACTTAGAAGTTATTTCTCTAGTATTTAGGTTAGACAACATTATTGTAATGGCTAGAGTGCTCTGAGTGAATTATTATTATTAATGACCGATCATTACTTATCATTTATATATCTTTTATCATGTGACTTATCTCTGTTATGAGTAGAGTATATGACATTGGTTGAATCTCTCATTCATTGCATATAGAAGTTATCAATACTATAGATTTTCGGTTTAGCTAGACCTTTGCAGTGGTATAAATGTAAATTAATAACCTAGTAATACTCTAAGTAAAATGCTACAATGTTATGTGTTGACACCAAATTTTGATAAACAAAGATTATTTGTGGGACCAGGTTGTCAGGACAAAGATAGCTAGTTTAGGCAGATTGGCTAACGAAAAATCAGATAACGTCAGTCAAGTTCAAGACATGTCAGAATCTGATGGATAAAGGAGACTTGTCAGACTCCATTAAAAAGGAAAGATTGGAGTTCAAGTTATCCTTTTTGTTTTGTAATTCGTATTAAATTAGTTCTCATGTTTACATCCTTAGGCTATAAATATCAAAGACTCAGCTGTTGTACAAGGACATCGCAATCAACCAATACAAACAATCTTTTTCGACTCCTGCCAAAACCCTTAGAAGTAGGAGTAGAGCAGATCTCGGCGATACCTTCAACAAACTAGGCTACATCGATTGAATTCGACCTCTGGTTTGCTTGTAAGTATTGCCATGGCTCATGTCTTGTCTGTACAGCTATATTGTTTAATCTTGTGCAAACTTAATTTGAGCTAGTTATCGGTTTAAATCTTATTTGTAAGGCTACATTGCTTCAATCTCGTATAAGTAATTGATTTAAGTTAGTTATTGGCTCTATTAGATTGGCAATATAATAGATTTATTAAGTTACCGATATTGTCTATTTTAATTTAATTTATTTATTGCAACAATATCGATATTGATAGATTTAGAATAAGCTCAAACATCATTAAAATTTAATGTTTTGAATATATTCACGCTCACTTTTGTCAAAACAGTCGATTCAGACTCGTATCGACTAATCTGTCGATCTCGATGTTACATGCTGTGCGTTCAAGATATCTACACAATTATAGACTAATTTAGGGTTAAAATAGACTTGATCTAACAACACTTATTATCGGCTGTATTTTCAAAACCTACTATCAAGTATGTTGGGTTAAGTTTGTTTAATCTTAGATCCAATTATGATTGAATAGGTAGATGTTGTTCGTGCTTCATAGACCCTGTATCGGCTAAATAGTTGATCTAGTTGCACTTTCACTTATGATACATGTGTATATACTGTCTTAAATATGATTAAATTCATTAAATATGTTTGTTTACTATTATAGGCTGCATGGAAACACCCATCACTAGTAAATAAGCTATTTTATTGAATTGATCATTAGTATCAGCTATATGGAAACACCTCACTGTTAATGATTAATTTTTATCCAATATGTTTAGTTAATTTGATAGTTTTTAAATCGGTAAATGCCATATGAATCGTATCTTATGATCGTATCGACTAATGAGATTGACTAATTGCTTATTCTATTTATTATATATTACGAATAGCTGTTCAAATCTTATCATTATTATCACATGCTTTATACTGTTATGAGTTGACTCTTTAGTCAATTTCCTTTAATCATCGGCTATTTTAAGGTCACACATCTTGGAACTGTCTGGCAACAAGACCGGCAGATTCTAAAATTTAGCATTTTTTCTTCCCTTATCAATTACTGGTCAAATTGACTGGCACGCCTAAGGTTTGAGTCACCAAACTCGATTTGTCTTAAGGTTCAGGGGATCAAGATTCTTGCTTCTATACGATCTCTAAGGGCCTCCGAGTGTGTTACATAGAAACTATTTTTTTGTGCTAACACATTTTGGCACGTCTAGTGGGACCATAATCGTCAACATGAACAACGACAATGCTTTGAACGTGACCGTGGATGAGCTCCTGATGAGTTAAAATAGTTGGTTAAAATAGCTGTTAAAAAGGACAAGCGCCTGCTGTCTTGAATAGAGATAAGAAGGTATTCCAGAAGACTTACCTCCCGAGAGTGCTTATTGATGGGAAACGTGATCCAACTATTTAGATACAACATAATGCTATGTTTGAGACCATCAGCAAAGCTATGGCTAGCATGCTTACAAATCATAATGAAGTGTTCTTGAATAGCATATCCAATGCTATAAAGAAGGCTTTCAATCTGAATATAGAGAACAAAGGACCAGCATATCCTAACTTGGGTGGAAATAAACAAGCATCAAGAGGTCAGTCGTCGAGATAGCAGGCATCTGGAGGACAACCAACAGGAAGTGTTCATACTAATGGAGGCGGCAATGCGCAGCAATCAGTGTAATAGCTGGTGATGGACCATGGTATTGGTCAATCGGCTATAAAAATTGCTCCTTATAATAGAAGATTCATCAGGGATTTCAATGCTGCATCGTACCAAGGGAGGGTAGCACCTGGCGAGATGCCTCTTGGGTATCATTGTGTCTCTGAGTATTACACTTTGAATGCTCATGAAAATCCTAGGTATCAAAACAATGCTCAAGGGAATCAAAAGCAGGGCCAAGGAAACCCAATTTCTCAGCAGAAAGCACCATTCCAAGTGGATCAGCTAATGAGCTAAGTGACTAATATGGTGCAGTGCTAATTCGGTTTGAAGCCCAAAAATACATCTATTACTTATAGAAAGCCGTATCCAAATGATATGATCAAGTGGTGTTTCCATCTACATATAGGTTACCTGACTTTGTCAAATTCACTGGAACAAGTTCAACATCAACCATGGAGCATATCAGTCAGTATTTAGCTCAGCTTGGGGAAATAGCTGATGAACCAACATTTAAACTGCGGTTCTTTCCTCTTTCTCTATCTAGACCTGCGTTCTTATGGTTTGCATCCTTGCCATATGATACTATTGTTGGATGGGAGAATTTGGAGTACAAATTTCACCAGTATTTCAACTCAGGAGTAATGGAGAAAGAAATCACAGATTTAGTTGATATGAGGCAAGAGAACAATAAATCTAGAAGTCATTACATCCGGAGGTTCGAGAGATGTTAGGAATCAATACTACTCAGTAACACTTTCAGATGCAAAAATAGTTAGCATTATAATTCGAGGGCTAATACTAGCAATCAAGAAAAAGATTAGGTTTAATTGTCCCAATCTAGCTGCTTTGGCTAAGAAAATGGCCAGTCTTAAAGCAGCACAGATATTCATGCTATAATAATAATAAGCCTCAGAAAGCTGGTACTGTTGGCTATGACTGGATCATTCTTTCTAGAAGATATAACTAATGTAGATGGAAGTGAAGAAGAAGAGAATGATAAGATAGCTGCTGTGGATTGGGCTTGGAAGCATGTGTTGACGGTGGATAGCGTCAACATTTTATATATCAAAAGACATTAGAAACACAACAATATCTAGAAGGCTAGGGTTTTATCTAACAATTTCCATGAGTTTTAGTGATTTATCAATTTTTAGGGACTAATCCAGAAAACACCAAAAAAGGGGCATAACTACAAATCTACACCACGGAATTATTCATAACTCAGGAATACGCCAAACTACTCTAGAAGGATCCAGAAGACACCGGAGCAAAAGGGAGCACGAGGGGCTTCTAGGTGGGGCCGGCCAGCCCCACCTGCCAGGCCGCCCGGCCCCCTGTGAGGGGAACCCTCTCCCCCCTTCTGGAGTCTTCTTCCACCACCTTTGAGGATCAATCTCAGCCCTACATGAAGTCGGTTTGATTAAACGGCCGTCGTGCATCCCACCAGGCTATATAAGCAGGGCCAGACCCCTCCCAGAAACCCTAATTCATTCTCATTCACTCCAATTCAAGTCATCTAAAGCTTCCAAGTTCTAGTTCCTCATAGCCTTCTAGTTCATAGTTTAGCCTAGTTAGATCTAGAGTAGAGGAAGTCAAGTTCTTCGTTGATCTTGGATTCCCGACGTTATCAAGAAGAGAAGAGTCTGGTATAGTTCTTAAGCTTTTCTTTCTTATTGTAATATCTGCATTTGTACGATTATTACTAGCAACATTGTTCTTCATTATTATGTTTTTGATTGCATTGTTCATTGTCTACTTTAATATGTCTAGTATAGTTAGTTTGCTATTATAGTCATGCACTTTGAATGCGTATAGCGTTCATCAATTCGATCGGTTGGTGAGTGGTAGGTTGTATGTAGGCATGGTGCCTAGATGCGTTACTTATCTGCGAATATCCCCAGTTGTGCTGGGTAGTGAGGTAGATCATGGATGTGACAGATCCATTGAGTCTTTTGTAGGCCTTCCCCCGTACAGTGGATTGGTAGAGTGGGATTGTCAGGTTAAGAGTATATTTATATACATGAGGTTCCTGTACTCATCTTTTCCTGTACATTGCTCCGATGTGTTTGGAAATTATAGTAGTATTACTTAACGATGATTGTTAGACATACTTGCACTAAATGGAGTAGCTTTGACTGTAGCTAGAATACTTAGAAGTTATTTCTCTATTAAATGATTAGACGACGCTAACATGTCTAGATTGCTATGAGTGAATTAGTATTATATGATGACTGATCGTATTTATCATTTATCTATTATTTATCTTGTGACACCTTCCTGTTGTTGAGGAGAGTTGACATTGGCTACATCTCTTATTCACTGCATATAAGTGTTATCAATACTATAGATTAGCTGTTTAGCAATGCCTTCCTAGTGGTAGAATATAAATTACAACTTGGTAATACTCTAGGTAAAATGCTACAATGGTATAATTATCTGTCCACTTGCAGAATCATTTTTAGTTTGTATTTATCTTTATTTATTTCTATCTAGTCACATAAAATGATGAGATTTAGTACCAAGGTTGATTCTTAGCTTTACAATTGGGGATGACAACCTAGTTTCATAGTTAGGAGTAAGGGTAAAGAGACTAGTGGCTAGTTGCTAAAGGCAAGTTAATTAATACCAATATTTTTAGCATCATTGCTTGGGATAGGAATTTGAGATTTATTGCAGTGACGTTAAAAATGCCAACAAGTATTTCTGGCGCCGTTGCCGGGGAAGGCTAATAAACTTAGGAAAGTATTGGTAACCATATGCACCACAATAAGATCGATGACCCAATCGACCTCTAACTCAAACATGCTTACCCTTATTTCGTCTAATTATGTATTTTATGCATGGTAATGAATGAATGGTTTTTGATCTCTCGGATAATTACACCGAAGATCCTGAGAAACTCTTAAGAAGAAGAAAGTTTGAAAGAACGAGGGACATTTTTTAATCACCATCAAGAACACCCTCCATTGAAACTTGTTCTTCACAAGAGCAAGCTCCATCATCCGAAGGAGAAGAATTAGAAGTTAACTTGACACCAGTGTTTGAAGCTATGGCTGAGAAGACGCTACGTGAATTCTCTGCTCCAACAATCGCCAACATCCATACTGGGACTAATGTCGATATTGGAGATAACGGATTTGAGCTCAAGCCTGCGCTCATCACTATGGTACAAGCAAATCGGTTTTGTAGAAAGGCACATGAAGATGCAAGAGCACACTTACAACACTTTTTGGAGGTATGCAGCACCTTCAAAATCAAAGATATACCAAAAGATGCTATCTTACTTCGCCTATTCCCATTTTCACTTTTGGGAAAAGCAAAACAGTGGTTCTATAATAACAAGGCCACCAACACCACTTGGGACCGCTGCTCTACTGCTTTCCTAGCTAGATTCTTCCCAACAGGTAAGACCACTGTACTGCGTGGGATGATTTCAAGCTTTCAATAGCAACATAACGAATCGTTCACCGAGGCATGGGAACGTTTTTAAGACTACATTACAGAATGTCCTCATCATAGAATGGAGGATTGTCTACTTATGCAGACTTTCTATTATGGACTAGTCTCTAGTACTCATGAGTTCATGGATGCTACAGCTGGGGGAGCTTTCTTGTCACTTAAGCTCGTCGATGCAACAACACTCGTTGAGAAAATGGCCTCAAATCAAAGCTGGAATGAAGAACGTACTCAACCTCGTAAGAGAGGAGGAGGCACTCATCATCTCACAGAAGTCGATATATTCACTATAAAGCTAGACCTCATTATGAAGAAGCTTGAAGACAGAGATACTGAGAAGAGAGAAGTCATGCACATCAGTAATTCTTACATGACTTGTGATGAATGTGGAAACACAGGGCATTTAGCAGTCAACTGTCCTAAAATCCAAGAGGTCATGAATTACATCAACAACAACACCAACTATCATCCTCAACAAGGTCAAGGATGGAATCAACAAAATCAAGGATAGAATCAGCAACCACGATAAGGTAATTTTCAAGGTAACAATAATTACAGTAATTACAATTTGCTACCTTTGTGAGATCTAGTTGCTGGTCAATCTAAATTATTAGATCAAATATTTAAGAAGGTAATCTTGAATGATAAAGTTTTAGAGAATATAAACACTAGACTAGATACCTTTACTTCTGCTATTAAAAATCAACACAGCTCAAATAAAATGTTAGAATTACAATTAGCTCAACTAGCAGCTGTTGTTCCTCTAATGAAAAAATATAAGGTTCCAGGCCAACCGGAAGATTTAGAAACTGCAAATCTTGTCGATATTCACAATGCAAGTCATTACTACATTCAACCAGCGGATGTGCAGTGGATTGACCACTTACTCCCTAAGAAGAAAGGAGACTGTCGATGCGGGACCAAGACGGTTCCCCATCAGTATGACTCCCATCAGGATAGACCCACAAGACAGAGATAGAAGGACCGATTCCGAGTAGAAGACGCCCCGTCCTAGTTAGACAGATAGAAAGTAACTTCTATAATAGGAACAGAACTCTCTCTACTAAGTCCGACTAGGATTAGAACCAAAGCTCTGGCTCTTTTCTCTCATAAAAAGGAGCCGAGCACCCTCTTTGTAACAGGCAACAACAAGACACGTTCATACATCAATCCAACGCAAAAGGCCAAGGCCGATTTGAGTAGAGCTTTTACTTGACGACGAGGGCTCGAACCAGGGATAAACCGAGTGTCTCTTTGCGCAACCGCCGAAGTTCTAGTATTCGCCGAGATCCGAATCGGTACTCACGGGAACCCCGTGGCGGGCGATCGATGGCTAAACATCGGCAAATAGGTGCGCCCGTAGGGGCTTTCAAATAATTCAACGTCAAGAGCTCAGCCCCAGACCTACACCGCGATATTTTTTCTCGAAAGGATCATCCTTCGTCTTGAAAAGTTGGATCTGCGAGGCGGGGCGATCACGGAGCTCTCCACGGTCAACTTCTTCCGGAGCCGAGGCGGGAGATATCTGGAATTTTTTCAAAACTCAAGGCGACGGAAGAGGAAGTTCCAGAACCAAGTACTCAAAACACGCCGAGTTCTTTCTACTTCGGCCTTAGCAATACCGCACGGACGTATCGTAACATCATCCAGAGCACGATGGAATCCAACGGCGTAACTTCAGAGCAAGATAAGTACTCAATTCCTCTCCCTTTTCAATACGGAAGGTCATCAGATGAAGAAGGATCCGACTACTCGCTCGGAACGCACAAAGAAGTCTACATGATCAGGCAACCCCTGGTACCACCAGTTCAACTCGACTACCGGTCTTTAGAAGAATTAGAAGCCGATATCCCGCCTAATTCAGTAACCAGGGATGGAGAAACTGATAGTCAAAGAGCAGCAAGGGAAAGAAGAAACAAGAAGAAAGGGGGAAGGAGGAATCGAGTATAGGAACGCAGGGAAGCATGGCGTAAATATGAAGAAGAGCTAGCCGAGTACAATGAAAGAAGGGCTAAAAAAGAAGCCGAAGAAAGACGAGCCACAACAAGGGCCAGACTTGACCCCATCGATAAGATACAAGAACTAATCGACGAAATCGACGCTATACAATGACCAAGTGAAGAACAAGCCAGGCTCAGGAGCCTACTCAGAACAATTGCGCAAAGGATACAAGACGACCAAGTACCTCCTCGTCGAGTTCCATCCGAGCAAACAAGTCAAAGAAGTCGGAGAGTCTCTGCATTCGAGAGGTTATCTGTCCCAAATCAAAGCAGAAGAACTCAACCACATCACGATTGGGCCAAGAGAACAGGAGAAAATCGCGACACACCACCTCTCCGAAGCCATCCCAGATCTATTACAAGATATAACAGCCAGGCGGATTCTGACTACAAACCAGAAAAAGTACCCGACAGATTCCCCTGCTTCGCGGGAAGGTTACTCACTGTCAGGCTGCCTCACAAATTTAAGCCATCAAACCACTCAAAATACGACGGCAAGACAAAACTAATGCAGTGGCTCAGAATCTACTCCCAATCAATAGAACTAGCCGGAGGAGATGACGACATCAAAGCGTTATTCTTTCCAATGGCACTTGAAACTCTACCACTACAATGGTTCAACAAATTACGTCTAGGATCAATCAAAACATGGGGAGACCTTCAGAAAGTCTTCTGCGAAAATTTCACAGGAATACTCATACACCCAATAACACAAGCCGAGTTGAAAGATTTAAAACAAAATCAAGAAGAAAGTCTCAGGGATTTCTATAGAAGATTTGGAGAACTGAGGGCACAAGTTCATGATATTACCGAAAGGGAAGTAATTGAAGCATTCTCATATGGTCTAAAAATAAGATGGATGTTCCATGATTTTTGCAAGGAAAATCCATGAACAAATGAAGAATTCAAAAGAACAGTCGAAAAGATGATTACAGCAGAAGAAAAGACACGGGAAAGATTCCCAGATAACAGAAACAACCAAGATAGAAGAAACAATTCAGATAGAAGAAACAATTCAGAGAAACAAGACAACTCTGAAAGATGGAACAACTCGGACAACAGACAAGAATTTCACAATAAAAAAAGATATTCGGATAATACAGTGGCCGCTGCCGAAAGAAAGAAATTCTACCCAGCCAGAAAATTTGAAGAACTCGAGAAGATGAAATGCATCTACCATCCAACAGGAATTCACCCTATGGAAGAATGTCGAATATTCCAAGAAAAATATATGAAGATAGACAGACAAGAAAAAGAAGAAAATAGAGAAAAGAAAGAAGAAGATAACAATCCAGCAGACAACGGGTTTCAAAATCCAAGAGCAACGGTAGCAGTAATATTCTCAGGAGTCCCAGGGTCTCGAAGCAAGCAAGAAGACAAACTAGCATGGAGAACAATCATGGCAGCAGAACCAGCCGTTCCACGATATTTAAACTGGTCTCAATATCCAATCCAGTTGTCACGTGAGGACCAATGGACAAGCGTCGAAAACGCAGGGCTATATCCACTGGTACTCGGACCAATAATTGCAGCTATAACAGTAACCAAAGTACTCATCGATGGAGGAGCAGGGCTCAACATCATTTTTGCAGATACCTTAAGAAAGACGGGGCCAGAATTTTCAAAAATGATTACACCAACAAGTGTACCTTTCTACGGAATAGTACCCGGAAGGCCAGCAATGCCCCTCAGATAAATAACTCTTCCAGTAACATTTGGAACCCCAACAAATTATCGCACAGAACTCATCAAATTCGAAGTTGCAGATTTTGAATCATCTTATCATGCAATATTGGGAAGACCAGCGTTGGCAAAATTCCTGGCTATCCCACATTACCCTTACTTACTACTCAAGATGCCTCGACCACACGGAGTACTCTCTCTCAAAGGAGACCTAAAACGTGCCTACGAGTGCGATGTACAAGCTATACAGATATCTTCAAAAGTACAAGGAGAAATCAACTCAGCAACAGCTGAAGTAAGAATAGAAGAAATGGAAATTCCCGTCAAAAAACAAGTCACCCTTACCACAGCAGAAGGAGAAGGAACCAAAAAGATTGATCTAGGGACTGGTGATCCATCCAAGACAGCCACTATCAGTGCTCATCTACCTATCAAATAGAAACTCGCGCTCACCAACTTCTTAAGAGATAACAAAGACATATTTGCCTAGAAACCAGCTGATATACTTGGAGTCCCAAGAGAGTTGGCTGAGCACAAAATAGAAGTCAACAAAGGAGCAAGACCAATTAAACAAAGATTACGGCGTTTTTCACCCGACAAGAAAGAAGCAATAAAGAAAGAAATAGCCAAATTACTAGCAGCCGGCTTCATAAGAGAGATCTTACATCCAGACTGGGTAGCCAACTCAGTCCTGGTACACAAAAAGAACACAGATGAATGGCGTATGTGCGTCGACTATACTGACCTCAACAAACACTGTCCAAAAGATCCGTTTGGATTACCAAGGATTGATCAAATAGTGGATTCAACAGCTGGAGCAGCCTTGTTATCTTTTTCTGGATTGCTACTCAGAATATCACCAAATTGCACTAAAAGAAGAAGACCAAAGTAAGACTTCTTTCATTACCCCATTCAGGGCCTATTGTTACAAGACAATGTCCTTCGGACTAAAGAATGCAGGAGCAACCTATCAAAGGGCAATCCAGACTTGTTTGGGAGACCAAATCGGAAAGAAAACGGAAGCATACGTGGATGACGTGGTAGTTAAAACAAAGAACCCAGATTCACTAATAGAAGATCTACAACAAACTTTTGACAATCTCAAAAGATGGAAGTGGAAACTCAACCCAAACAAGTGCGTATTTGGCGTATCATCAGGACAACTACTTGGATTTCTGGTCAGCCAGAGAGGAATCGAAGCAAGCACAAAATAGATAAAAGTAATAACTGATATGGGCCCACCTATAGATATAAAAGATCTACAAAAGTTGACAGGTTGCATGGCCGCTCTCAACAGATTTATTTCAAGACTCGGAGAAAAAGGCTTACCTTTCTTTAAACTACTAAAGAAGACGGACAAATTCACATGGAATGAGGAAGCACAAGAAGCTTTCGATAAACTAAAAGCATACATCACCACATCTCCAGTATTAGTGCCACTTGAAGAAAGGAGAAGACCTCATGCTTTACATCACAAAGAACTAATTCAGTAGTAAGCACCGCCATCGTAGTTGAAAGAAAAGAACAAGGACACGTCTACAAAGTCCAAAGGCCTGTCTACTACATCGTCGAAGTACTCACGATCAAAAACCAGATATCCTCATGTACAAAAACTACTCTACGCAATCCCGATAACATCAAGGAAGCTCGGGCACTACTTTGAAGCACACAAAATCATTGTCGTAACAGACTTTTCGCTTCAAATATCCTAAGAAATCGGGACTCGGCAGAAGAATCTCAAAATGGACAAGTAGAACTCGTAGCACTCAAAATAGAATTCACTCCAAGAAAGGCAATCAAGTCTCGGGCATTGACCGACTTCATCGCGGAATGGACTGAGATACAACAACTCACCCCAGAAGCCATCCTAGACCATTAGAAAATGTACTTCAATGGATCTCTAAAATTAGGAGGGGCGGGAGGTGGAGTACTACTCATCGCACCAGATGGAAAGCAACTCAAATACGTTTTACAAATTTTATGGCAAGCCACCAACAATGAAGCGAGTATGAAGCTCTCATTCACGGTCTACAAGTCGTAACATCACTAGGAATCAAAAGACTACTCGTCTATGGAGACTCAGCCGTAGTTGTTAATCACGTAAATAAAGACTGGGACTGCACCAAAGAGAACATGGATGCTTACTGCGTAGAAATACAGAAACTCGAGAAAAATTTCCAAGGCCTAGAAATCCATCACATACTACGAGACTCAAACGTCACAGCAGGTGTGCTAGCCAAACTAGGCTCAGACAGAGCAAAAGTGCCAGCTGGGATTTTTGTCAAAGAGCTAACAAAGCCATCAATCAAAAAGACCAAATGAAGCAACACGAGAAAACAAGACGAGAACAAAAGCAAGTCTTGACAATCAACTCGACAACACAACTTGGATGCAAGTATTCATAGATTACATCAAAGAAAAGAAACTACCGAAAAACAAAAAAAGAAGCAACTTCGGATTATCGAAGAAGCAAAAACTACGCCCCTAATAGGGGACAATCTCTACAAAAGAGCAAAGATCATCGGTGCCTTTGTTAAAATGTGTTCCAACAATAGAAGGAAAGGAAATATTACTAGAAATGCATTCAGGATGCTGCGGAAATCACGCATCTTCAAGAACACTAGTCGGAAAAACATTTCGATCAGGATTTTATTGGCCAACAGCGCTAAAAGAAGAATTGGTCAGACACTGTAAAAACTGCTAGATGTTTGTAAGACAAGCACATGTTCTAGCCCACAATCTGATCTGCATACCACCTACGTGGCCATTTTCATGCTGGGGCCTTGACCAAGTCGGACCACTCAAGAAATCTAAAGGAGGATTCGAATACATCTTCGTAGCCATTGATAAATTCACCAAATAGATAGAGTACAAACCTTTAGTAAAGTACAGTTCAGTGAAAGCATAAGAATTCATCCAAGAAATCATGTACAGATTCGGAATGTCAAACAGGATAATCATAGATCTAGGATCACCTTTCATAGCCAATGAATTCAAGAGCTGGGCACAAGACTATGGTTTCAGCATAGACTATGCATCAGTCGCTCATCCTCAAGCAAATGGACAAGTCGAAAGGGCCAACGGCCTCATACTAGCCAGTTTAAAACCAAGATTATATGAAGATCTAAAAGATTATGGATCAAAGTGGATAGACGAGCTACCAAAAGTAGTCTGGTGACTAAGAACTCAAATAAGTAGAGCCACCGGCTACTCACCTTTCTTTTTGGTCTACGGATCAGAAGCCGTACTACCAGCGGATTTAATCTGGACATCTCCAAAGATTGAACAATATAATGAAGGACAGGCAGAAGAAACAAGAAGACTAGAAATTGACAGTCTAGAAGAAGTCAGAATCAATGCAACATTACAATCAGCAAGATATATGCAAGGATTAAGAAGACATTATGATAAAAGCATACAGCCGAGAAGCTTACAAGCCGGAGACCTAGTCCTTCGAAGAATCCAGAAACCAGATGGAAGGCATAAACTATTCAGTCCTTGGGAGGGACCCTTCATAATATCAAAAGTAACGGGACCAGGTTCTTACGAACTGATGACCGAAGAAGGAGCACCAGTAAAGAACTCATGGCACATATCCCAGCTACGACGATTCTTTGCATAGAATTCATGGTCAATGTACCCTGAATTATCAATAAAATCTCCATTTAGAAGAGACTTGTCCTAACTTCTTTTCAGAACTAGATGAGAGCAAAGATAGCTCGACCTATCCCGACTTCTAGATGACAGAACTCGGATGAGGGCCCACGGTCCAAAATATCCTAGCTTCTTTTCAGAACTAGATGAGAGCAAAGATAGCTCGACCTATCCCGACTTCTAGATGACAGAACTCAGATAAGGGCCCACGGTCCGAAATATCCTAGCTTCTTTTCAGAACTAGATGAGAGCAAAGATAGCTCGACCTATCCCAACTTCTAGATAACAGAACTCGGATGAGGCCTACGGTCCGAAATATCCTAGCTTCTTTTCAGAACTAGATGAGAGCAAAGATAGCTCGACCTATCCTGACTTCTAGATGACGGAATCCTTCGGATGAGGGCCTACGGTCCGAAATATCCTAGCTTCTTTTCAGAACTAGATGAGAGCAAAAATACACTCATTGAGTGCGCCTATGAGCGCACGTTAAACAGAAGCCATCATCCGACTACTTTTAAGAAAAAGAACTCGGACAAAGGCTCGGAGGCTACAGGGTATACACCCTCAACTTTTTTCTAAATTTTCCAAGACCCTCCAGCTACTTATAAATAAATAGCAAGAGGCTCGGGGGCTACACTCAATGAGTGCACCTACGGTGCACAACGAAAAAGAAGAGAAAATTCAAGAAAGACCACTTCAAAGCATCACTCAACAAACAAGTCGTTTCCCGAGTTCTACTTAGAAATGCTCGGGGGCTTGTCGATGCGGGACCAAGACGGTTCCCCATCAGTATGACTCCCGTCAGGACAGACCCACAAGATAGAGATAGAAGGACCGATTCTGAGTAGAAGACGTCCTGTCCTAGTTAGACAGATAGAAAGTAACTTCTGTAATAGAAACAGAACTCTCTCTACTAAGTCCGACTAGGATTAGAACCAAAGCTCTGGCTCTTTTCTCTCATAAAAAGGAGCCAGAGCACCCTCTTTGTAACAGGCGACAACAAGACACATTCATACATCAATCCAACGCAAAAGGCCAAGGCCGACTGGAGTAGGGCTTTTACTCGACGACAAGGGCTCGAACCAGGATAAACCGAGTGTCTCTTGCGCAACCGCCGAGTTCTAGTATTCGCCGAGATCCGAATCAACTGCTACGGGAACCCCGTGGCAGGCTATCGGTGGCTAAACACCGACAGAGACCCTGGATGGCCTGCCATTCCTATTTCAATAGGATGTCATGCCTTTCCAGAGGCTATCTGTGATTTCGGCGCCAGTGTCAACATCATGCCTAAGGTAATTTATAAAAAGATTTTAGGAGATCCTTTGTTGTACACAACCATGCGTTTGCAGCTTGTAGATCAGTCGATTTGCTACTCTGAAGGAGTTTTGGAAGAAGCTATTGTTCGAGTGGGATAATCCTATGTCCCAGTTGACTTTGTAGTTATGGAGACTGAAGGAGATGAAAAAGCACCTATCATACTAGGCCGATCATTTCTATGCATAACTAAAGCCATCATCTATACGGAGCATGCTAAGATTGTGTTTTCCATCAAGAACAAGAAGTTCTCATTCAAGAACCACATCCGCACAGCTCCCGCATTCTCACAGAAGCCATACGAACAAGCTCAACAATCAGCCGAACCCAAGAAGAAGAAGAATAACAACAATAGAAGAAGGAGAAAGTTCGAGCTCAGTCAAATTCCAGAAAAGACAGTTCAACTGATCAATTCGGTTAATGTTGGTATTTCTAATGTTATTACTAATTAATGAGATTAGAAACACATGGTATTGAATTAACTTGTTATTAGCAACTAGCCACTTATCTATTATCAATATTTCTAAGCATGAATTAAGTTGTCATCCCAAATTATATATGCTAAGGACAATTATAGGTTTATATATATCATTCAATATGACTAGGCGTAAATATAGATATAAACTAGAAATGATTCTGCAAGCGGACGGATAATTATACCATTGTAGCATTTTACCTAGGGAGTTCTACTAGGTTGTCGATTTATATTTATACCACTGGGAAGGCTTGGATAAACTTTAATCTATTATATTGATAGCAACTTATATACAATGAATAAGTGATATTACCAATGCCATTTACTCTACTCATAATAGACAAAGGTCACAAGATAAATATAGATAAATAAGGGTGATAAGTATAATCAAGCATCATAAATATATAGATAAACATCAGAGCACTTTCTAGTCATAATCATAGTTAGCCAATGGATAAAATAAAGAATAAATATCTAAGATAATTCCACCCAACTTCACGACCGCGCCTACTTGCCTACGTGCGGGGGATGGACTACAGAGGAACCAACACAAATTGTCACACCGCGGGACTACCACCACGACCTAGCACATCAGGGCGCATTCGCAGATAAACAGGATATCTAGACACCACGTCTACATATTGTCTACCATCTACCCAACGATCGTTTGGATAAACGCTGCATGCGAGCAATTACATGAATTCAATAAGATCAAACTAACTATACTAGACATATAATCAAAGTAGACAATGACTATTACAATTAAGAATATATGAACTATTAAGAATAATATTTTCCTAATCATAATGAAGAATACAATAAGAAAGAAAGAACTAGAACTATACCGAACTCCGTGCTCCGCATGCAGCAGGGGGGCTCCAGATCCCGATGAAGAACTAGATCTCCTCTACTTCTAATCTAACTAAACTAGAACTATAAAATAGAAGGCTCTTGATGAACTAGAAAGCTTCTTGATGCTTGAAGACTTGAGGCCTTGATGAATAATGATGGTGTGTCTCCAGGGAGGGGGTCTTCCTCTTTATTTATAGCCCGGTGGGATGAATCTGCGCCGCAGGATCAAACCGACTTAACCAAGGACCAAGATGCATCATGGGAGGCGGTGGAGGAAGCTTCCAGAAGACGGAGGGCAAAACCCTAGGGGGCGCCGCCCGGCGCCATGGTGGGGCCGGCCGGCCCCACCTGTCATCCTCTGCCGGTCCCGCTGCTTCGGGTGTCTTCTAGATCCTTCTATATCCCGATAACGTCCTTTGTCGTCGTGATTAAGTTTCGTGATAATTATACACTCTAATCCCTCTTTTATGCTTTTCTAGAATAATCCCTAGAAAATACCAAAACTCATAGAAATTATCAGTTAAAACCCTAGACTAGTATATATTCATGTATTCTTTCATGTCTAAAGTTCTAATAAATATTGACGTTATCCACCGTTAACAACTTCCGCAAGCTTACCTTTTTTGCTAGTCCCTTGACAAACAAACTAATCCTAATTTCTAGTATATTTGGATCAGGAGTTGCTACAATGCTTTCATACTTCTCAAGTACACATGCTTTCAAACAAAAATTCTCCTCCGGATTAGACGGCGTCTGTTCTAATCTTCAAACTTGCCCATTTTACCTTTAACTATAGGGCTTTACTAATGGGGACGTGATTCCCGATCTTCCATCAGGTTCAAGATAACTATCGATTTGGTCGGAGAGCGACACACCGATCCAGCTTCAGATCACAAAGATCCGAACCCTGCAACCCTAGCACCACGTCTCCTCTGGTTATCAACCGTGCCACAATCCGGTTGACCTCGCCACTTGATGGGGACGTGATTCCCGATCTTCCGTTAGGTCCTGGATAACTCTCGTTTTGAGTGGAACGCGATACACCGATCCGGCTTCAGATCAAAAGACCCAAACCCTGCAACCTTAGCACCATGATTCCTCAGGTTATCAACCATGTCACCAACCGGTTGACCTCGCCAAGAAGGCTAATCCGTGCCTGCGAAATGAAGAACACAAGCAAGAACTCGAAAGAACACAGCTCAGAAAGTTGGGACAAACTGCAGATGAATGATTAAGTTCTCAAGTTGGGGTTCCACAAACCGATGAACGGCGACTGTCAATGGACAGAATAATCTAAGCAAAACCCAAACCCTAACTTGGGCGATGGCTACTGATTAATAAGAGTCTAAGGTCGTGCAAGACCCCCTAGACGCACCCCTAATGGGTTCCAACACGATACAAGGCCCATAGACTAAAATACGACGTCGCAGCGTCGGGGCAGATTCTGGACGTCAACTTGTTCGGATGATTCCCGATGACTCCGGATGAATTTGGGCCTCCAACAAGACTCATTGGAAAGCTCTTCTCGTTATCTTTTTTTAGAGTCTAAGAACGTCCAATTCCGAGTCCAGACGCATCCTGGGCGTCCAAATTAGTACAGACTGCTCCTGGACTCCGAAACGGATTCGATGTCGACTTGGTCTAGGCCTCCACCTTGACTTGAGCGCCCTTGCTGGCCTTCAACACCTCCAAGCGCTCTTCTATGTATCTCCCAGTCCTCTCCATGATTCCTAATCATAATATAATCATTAGGTAGTAATATATTCTCCAAATCATACAAAGAGTGGCTTAGGAACGAGCTCACCTGTAAATTTAATTGTCGTATGAAGCTCTTGTGATTGGACCTTGAATATTCAGCGGAGGATCATTGAGTGTATCTGAAGGAGTGATGTCCTCATCATCCTCCCCTCTTGAATCGAGTCGTCCTCGACTCAAGCTCATCTTTTTCTCCCAAGTATGGTGTCAAATCTGCAATGTTAAAAGAAGGACTAACCCCGAACTCGGGTGGCAACTCAAGTTTGTATGCATTATCATTTATTTTCTCAATTACTTTATAAGGACCAGCAGCTCTTAGCATTAATTTAGACTTACGCAGCTCTAGAAACCTATCCTTTCTCAAATGTAACCATACCAAATCGCCTGGTTCAAGTTTAATTTCTTTCCAGCAGTTCTATACTTTTCATTCATCTTTTCGATATTTTCTTTAGTTGTTTCATGCAACTTGCGAATAAATTCAGCACGTGCACTAGCATCACTATGTGTTCTTTCAGTGGTAGGTAAAGGCAAAAGATCAATGGGAGCACAAGGGTTAAAACCATACACCACCTGAAAAGGACTTACCTTAGTAGTAGAATGTATCGCCCGATTGTAAGCAAACTCCACATGAGGCAAACATTCCTCCCACATCTTTAAATTTTTCTTCAAAATAGCTCTCAACATGGTGCCCAAAGTGCGGTTTACTACCTCTGTTTGGCCATCAGTTTGTGGGTGACAAGTTGTAGAAAACAACAATTTCGTACCCAACTTATTCCAAAGAGTGCGCCAAAAATGACTCAAGAATTTTGTATCGCGATCCGAAACAATAGTACAAGGCATACCATGCAAGCGAACAATCTCTTTGAAAAAGAGGTCAGCAATAAGAACAGCATCATCACTTTTATGACAAGATATAAAATGAGCCATCTTAGAAAATCGATCCACAACAACAAAAAATGCTATCCCTCCCCCTCTTAGTCCTAGGCAATCCTAAAACAAAGTCCATCGAAATATCCGCCCAAGGAATAGAAAAAAACAGGAAGAGGCATGTACAAACCATGTGGATTCAAGCGAGACTTAGCTTTTTGACATGTGGGGCAGCGTGCCACGAACCGCTCAACATCTCTCCTCATCCTTGGCCAAAAGAAGTGTGTGGCCCAGCATATCCTCCGTCTTTTTAGCACCAAAATGTCCCATCAAACCTCCTCCATGTGCTTCCTGCAACAACATCAGACGAACAGAACCAACTGGAATGCATAGACGGTTAGCTCTAAACACAAAACCATCACTGATCACAAACTTGTTCCAAGTACGTCCCTCTTTACAATTCAGCAGCACATCTTTAAAAGAAGGATCAAGCAAATATTGTTCTTTTATTGATTCAAGTCCAAAAATCCTACAATCAAGTTGGGACAAGAAAGCATAAGCGTCGAGACAAGGCATTAGCAATCACATTATCCTTTCCCTTCTTATGTTTAATAATATAAGGAAAAGATTCAATAAATTCAACCCACTTAGCATGCCTACGATTCAGATTATTTTGAGAACGAAGATACTTAAGCGATTCATGATCTGAATGTATAACAAATTCTTTAGGCCACAAATAATGACGCCACGTCTCTAAAGAACGTACAAGTGCATACAATTCTTTATCATACGTAGAGTAATTAAGAACAGGACCATGCAATTTTTCGCTAAAGTATGCAACAGGCTTACCTTCTTGCATCAAAACACCTCCAATGCCAACTCCACTAGCATCACATTCGAGCTCAAAAGTCTTACCAAAGTTAGGAAGTTGCAGCAATGGCGCGTGTGTAAGCTTGTCCTTCAAAGTGTCAAAGGACGCCTCTTGTGCCTTACCCCAATGAAACACCACACCTTTCTTTGTCAACTCATGCAATGGAGCAGCAAGGGCGCTGAAATCCTTGACAAAGCGACGATAGAAACCTGCAAGACCAAGAAAACTTCTCACCTGTGTGATGCTTGTAGGCAGTGGCCAACTCCTTATGGCTTCAATTTTCGCCTCATCCACTTGAATTCCCTGTGGAGTAACAACATAGCCAAGAAAAGAGACTCGATCCGTGCAGAAGATGCACTTCTCAAGGTTACCAAATAAACGTGCATCGCGCAAAGCATTAAAAACAGCACGTAAGTGTTCCATATGTTCATCCAAAGACTTGCTGAAAATCAGTATATCATCAAAGTAAACTACCACAAATCGACCAATGAAAGCTCTTAAAACCTCATTCATTAAAAGCGCATGAAAGTACTAGGTGCATTAGTCAAACCGAAAGGCATTACTAACCACTCATACAACCCGAATTTAGTTTTGAAAGCCGTTTTCCATTCATCGCCAAGTTTCATTCTAATTTGGTGGTAGCCACTACGCAAGTCAATCTTTGTGAAAATTACGAGCCACACAACTCATCAAGCATGTCATCAAGCCTAGGAATAGGGTGACGATATCTAATAGTAATATTATTAATGGCTCTACAATCAACACACATACGCCAAGAACCATCTTTCTTAGGAACCAAAATGACTGGAACGAGCACAAGGACTAAGGCTCTCACGTACATACCAGCGGTCCAAAAGATCTTGGACTTGGCGCTGAATCTCCTTAGTCTCCTTAGGATTGGCACGATAGGCAGCTCGGTTTGGTAGACTCGCTCCCAGAATTAAGTCAATCTGGTGCTCGATCCCTCGAATGGGTGGAAGTCCGGAGGTACCTCGGCGGGGAAAAATATCCTCGTACTCCTGCAAAAGGTTAGTGACAGAGGGTGGCAAAGCGCTAGCTATATCATCAATTGAAAATAAAGCGTCTTTGCATACCAAAGCATAACATATATCATCGATTTGAGCAAGATCAGATTTATTTGCAAGCATAATAGGATGTTTCAATTTAGCTACTTGCTGCTTATCAGGTGTAGAGGCTTGTTTATTGTCATTTTCAAAGAACTTCGGTCTCTATCGGCTTGAGCAATTTGAGCAGGGGTCATAGGTACCAATTTTTGTGGTTACATCTTTTGTGATCCTTGTTCAGAGAAAAATATAAAAAAATAGTGAAAAATAAAAAAAATTGATTTCTACTAGTGCCTTTTGAGAAAATCCAGGGAAAATTCAGAAAAAGGAAAAATCCGAGCCCTCGGCAGAGTCAGCGTGTGCTCTCCAGTGTCTTTACCTGCTTTGTCATCCATCATATTTGTTCATCATATTTGTTTCGCCTCACACATCTGGGACTTGCAGCACTAGACACCAGCAACGAGAAGGAGTACTTAGGACTATAATTCAGCATTACTATCTGTTACTGACTTGTGTGCCAGATATACATATTACTCTCCTTTTTGTGCCTTCCAAGCTCCACATATTCTTCAGATCGATCTGAGAAAAAGGACCCTTGCAATCGCGGTGTCACATCTCCACAGGTATCACAACCGTCCACCGTGTGTTACTATCCGCTGCTTGCAATTGTAAGAACGTCGGTAAGAACTTGGTAAGACGTCTAGTGAGGGTGTGATTCCACCAAGTAACCCATAAATAGTTGTTAGGGATTTTCTTTGACAACTAACCATGCCAGACGACGTTCTGTGTTTTTTGTCTAGTCGGTTGCGAGGAATTCAAGGATATGATGCTTCGGCAGATGGAAAAGCTAGTGAAGGAAGTTAAAGAACTCAACTACTCTTTTGAGGGTGTGGACAAGCGCCTGTCCACACTATCAGGGAAGGTTCAAGAGCTCGAGACCAATGCCAACGAGGATTTCGATTTAGGCCAAGTGCTTGAGGAAGATAAAGTCTACAAACCTGATGGTAGTCTTGATGAAAGGTCCATAAATGAGAATAAACTGCGTCGACGGCTAGAATTTAACAGAACAGGTATGGGAGGAGGACCTCGAGGGCGACGCAATGAAGGTAAAGATGATCCTTTTGCTAAGGTAAAATTCACCATACCTCCTTTTCATGGCAAATATGACGCTGAGGAATATCTTGACTGGGAGATGACAATAGAACAAAAATTTGAGTCCCATGGCGTGATTCCCGATCTTCCATCAGGTTCAAGATAACTATCGATTTGGTCGGAGAGCGACACACCGATCCAGCTTCAGATCACAAAGATCCGAACCCTGCAACCCTAGCACCACGTCTCCTCCGGTTATCAACCGTGCCACAATCCGGTTGACCTCGCCAAGAAGGCTAATCCCTACTGCGAATCGAAGAACACAAGCAAGAACAAGATAATATGCAACTCAAGTGAAGTGACAATTGCAGATATATGATTAAGATCTCAACGTGGGGTTTCACAAACCGATAACGGCGACTGTTCGATGACAGATTGATCTAAAGCAGAACCCAAACCCTAACGTAGGCAGCGGCTACTGATTATATGGTCTAAGGGACGTGCAAGCATCCTCATTTACGTCCTCCTCATGGGCCTATACCTTACATGGCCCGACGGCCCAAAAGATAGCAATGCAACGTCTAAACAGATTCTGGACGCTCACTTGTTTTGACGATTCCCATTGACTCCAATGGAATTTGGACCTCAAACCAAAGCCATTAGTTAGCTTATGAAATTATCTTTCCATCCATATATGGATCATCAAAAACGGAGTTCGGATGTGTCCTGAGCGTCCGATTTATCGCTCGCTGGTCCTGAAGGCCGAGACTGACGCGAACTCGAGTTGGACTGGGCCTCTGGCTTGGCTTGGACGCCCTTGCTGGCCCTCTAAGGTGGTGGCCAAGGAGGAGGACGTCCAAGGGCTTCCTTGGTGTATTTTTCATCTTCTCGGAACGTGCTCCAACTTGGGCTAGGGTCCCAAGTGTGAATATCCAGCCCATGACAATGATGTAGCTCCTGACAGCAACAGTGACAGAATGTCTTGATAATTTGGAGGTCTTGCCAACGTAATATTGAGATGGGACCTGATTTATTTGAAAGCTTATCAAATAAGCTTTCCATCAAGTACTCATTGACCTCAATCACACTCCGGATGGTTGAGTTATGGCCTTTCCAACGAGGTACTATCGGGTCACTGATGAATCTTGATTGCCCTGCACTTTAAGAAATATTTGTACCTACAAGCAAATAGGAACATGTACATGTGGAACCAAGTGAGTTACACCAAAAATCACTAAACAAGCTCACCTTATAATCAATGGTTGTATCTGAATGTGTCATGTCCTCATCATCCTTCCCTTCTTGACAACAAACCGTCCTTGGTTTGAGGTTAGGTGCAGGACAGATTGTAGGTAGTAGCCAACATAGCTTCCCTTCTTGAAATTTAACTTGTTTCTTTGTAACAAAACTAGAAGCACTTGACATGATAAAATTATAGCTATTGCAGCCCTCTAGTTGATCATATTTTTGTATAGTAAAAGGAGATTTCAGATTTAAACAAATATAGACACGATGCACCATATACTCTCCTTTGTAATTATATTTGCCAACAAAGTGATATATACATCTAGATAACCATGACAATTCAGCATATTTAAATTTTTCTTCCAAAATATTAAGAGCACATAGAGTATCAAACTCAATATAACCCAAAGTATTTAAAGAAGATAATAATTTTAGCTCATCCTTTTCAGTGGTAATGGGAAGACAATATTTACTTGCAAAAAATGATTACTTTGTTCTAAAATATAAGAATCAATTTCTTTCACAAGTGGTGGCATAGCAATAACAAAAGTGCTATCATGCAACTTCTCTTCATCACAAATATCAGTAGAATCATCATGTGGTAAAGGTAAATCAAGAGAATGTTCTAGTATTGCATTAATAGCATCATTGGTGGGCAAATTCAGCATCTCAAGAGAGCTCTTACCTGAGACAGTTACCTATTCTTTCTCTATTATCTTGTCCTCTTTCTTGGATACATGCTGCAAACTATTAGTTTCAATAAAAGACAAAGCAATATCTTTATTTTGTAAAAATTCAGATTTAGATGAAGATATCTTAACATCTGAAATAACCCATTCTTTTCTAAAAGGCTCATTCTTTCTTCTCTCCACTCTCATAAGATCTTATCTTAAAATTTCAGCAGTGGTCATAGGTGTGAGAGTAATGTTTCTACTATTGTATTTGAATGAATATTTATTAGCAATCATATTGTGCATAACCTTATTTTTAGATATCCATGGTTTACCAAATAATAAATGACAAGATTGCATAGGTACTATATCAAAATCTACACTATCCTTATAAACACCAAGGGAAAATTTAATGTGTGCAATTTCAGTTACCTTTATTTTATCCCAAGAATTTACCCAGTGCATGTAGTATGGATGTGGATGTGGCTTTGTGGTGAGACCAAGCTTCTCAACCAACTCTAAGCTTGCAAGGTTGTTGCAACTCTCACCATCGATCATGACACGACAACGTGCCTCTTTCACAACAAAATATGTTTGGAACACGTTGTTGAACTGGTTTTGCTCTGCCTTCTCCATTTGGGAACTGAGCACTTGATGTGCAAACTCTGTGGTGCATGTGGAAAGTGGTTGTGATGATGTCGCTGCAGCTATGGAGGAAGACGGCTGATCCATGATGACCTGCGATTCACATTTAAAAAGAAACTTGTTGTTTGGTATTGTTAGAAATCAAAAGCCCTATCAACTATAATATGTGTCAGTGGAAGCACACTCTCACACGTCTTACCAAATTCTTACAAGTGTTCTTACCAAAGCAAGACAATGAATGGTACAACTGGCGGCTGGTTCGTGATACCGGTGAGGATGTGGCACCAAAATTGCAAGGGTCTTTTTCTGTACTGATCTGAAGTATATATGTGGAGCTTGGAAGGCACACAAAGAAACAAATTTATATATGTGGCACACAATTTAGTAACAGATAGCAATATTGAATAAACGTCCAAAGCACTTGTCCTAGTTGCTGGCCTATGCGTGTTCCTAGCACCAATTATGATAAACAAGGGAGTGAAACAAGGATAAAAGGAACAATTAAGAATGAAACCAATGGACATGAACAAGGCAAAGGCACCACACAAAATAGAGCAATTAGTTGTTCCTTATGTGCTCCTATTCTCTTCTCTTTTCTTTTACTATTTTTTTTATTTTTATACAAACTTTTTCTTTTGATCTTTTGATATTTTTTTCCCAGTAAGGAGCACACAAGAACAAACCATAAAAAATTTGAGCTCAATTGGATAAAAGATGTGGTGTATAGAAAATAAGTATTGTGCTCTCAAAAATAATACCAAAATTTGTGGGCCCAAAAACTCGATTTTGCTGATTGAATTTTGCAAATCTAATTTTTACGAACCCAGTCTTGCTGGGATGAAACAAATCTAAAATTTTCTGGCGTTCTCCGTAGATATAAAATTCGCCCCGTTTCGAGTTTGGACGAAAAAGTTATGACTGTTTTTAAGGTAGGTTTGTCCAAATCGAGTTTTATGTGGACACAAGATGCAAATCGATGATGATATATAATGGTTGCGGATGGAGGGATCAACACAAATTAGAGAAGAACACGATCTAAACCAGCAATAAGACATTGACCTAGGACACAAACTCAATACAACGAACTCTGAAACTAAATTATGCAAAGGCTATGGCGTGGCTGGCTCTAGGATGGGAAACAATTATGGTCGTGGATTATGGGATGAAGATAAAACACAAACTAAGGGATAACTTCGAACCTGATGGTATACCTTAAGCTCTGATACCACTTAATGGGGACGTGATTCCCGATCTTCCATCAGGTTCAAGATAACTATCGATTTGGTCGGAGAGCGACACACCGATCTAGCTTCAGATCACAAAGATCCGAACCCTGCAACCCTAGCACCACGTCTCCTCTGGTTATCAACCGTGCCACAATCCGGTTGACCTCGCCAAGAAGGCTAATCCCCTGCTGCGAATCGAAGAACACAAGCAAGAACAAGATAATATGCAACTCAAGTGAAGTGACAATTGCAGATATATGATTAAGATCTCAACGTGGGGTTTCACAAACCGATAACGGCGACTGTTCGATGACAGATTGATCTAAAGCAAAACCCAAACCCTAACGTAGGCGGCGGCTACTGATTATATGGTCTAAGGGACGTGCAAGCACCCTCATTTACGCCCTCCTCAAGGGCCTATACGTTACATGGCCCGACGGCCCAAAGGATAGCAATGCAACGTCTAAACAGATTCTGGACGCTCACTTGTTTTGACGATTCCCATTGACTCCGATGGAATTTGGACCTCAAACCAAAGCCATTAGTTAGCTTATAAAATTATCTTTCCATCCATATATGGATCATCAAAAACGGAGTTCGGATGTGTCCTGAGCGTCCGATTTATCGCTCGCTGGTCCTAAAGGCCGAGACTGACGCGAACTCGAGTTAGACTGGGCCTCTGGCTTGGCTTGGACGCCCTTGCTGGCCCTCTAAGGTGGTGGCCAAGGAGGAGGACGTCCAAGGGCTTCCTTGGTGTATTTTTCATCTTCTCGGAACGTGCTCCAACTTGGGCGGGGTCCCAAGTGTGAATATCCAGCCCATGACAATGATGTAGCTCCCGACAAAAATAAAGGACAGAATGTCTTGATAATTTAGAGGTCTTGCCAACGTAATATTGAGATGGGACCTGATTTATTTGAAAGCTTATCAAATAAGCTTTCCATCAAGTACTCATTGACCTCAATCACACTCCGGATGGTTGAGTTATGGCCTTTCCAACGAGGTACTATCGGGTCACTGATGAATCTTGATTGCCTTGCACTTTGAGAAATATTTGTACCTACAAGCAAATAGGAACATGTACATGTGGAACCAAGTGAGTTACACCAAAAATCACTAAACAAGCTCACCTTATAATCAATGGTTGTATCTGAATGTGTCATGTCCTCATCATTTACACCTCTTGCATAAGTCTGGAGCAATCGAAAGACAGAACAATCAGGTTAAGCACTATGTCTCAAATTCTTCGTAGTACCAATATTCCAGAGTTTTCATAGGTTTTCAGAATAAAACTCAGAGCTTAATTGTATGACACCCTCAAGTCTCTCAGTGTATGTGGTATTTATGGTTCTCTCTTAAGGCATTAATACTGTTATGCCTCCTACAGCTAAGGATATATATAGTGGAGCTCATAGGAGTGGCAATAACAAGGATAGGCATACTCGCAATACATATGTTATAAAGTCAACTAATGGATCCACAGAGAATCGAGGCATACAATCAAACCAAGATGTGCGTGTGTATAGAATATGGTGGATGGATGTATATATGATATTTGTGGCTAATTCTAATTCTACTTTTGCTCTTTGAAGATAACACTCTTAGAATTTTTCACGGGGAAAAATATGGGCTATCTTTATTTTTATTTTTATTATTTTATCGGGGAGGCGGGCATCTAGTACCCATTATTTTAATCGCTGGGATATTTGTCCATCCTTTACTCCCTCTTTTTTTCTTCTTTTTCTTCCCTTTTTTACATAGCCATATGTATCCATTGAATACAATGATTGGAGAGATAACAGTAAGGACTTAGAGCATTTATAATAGGGTTATCCTATGGGGTATTTTTTGGGGTTTACTTCCGGTGTAAGAAAAAATATTTTTATGATGAACATGGATGAAAAAGGTAATGACTACGATTACTCTCAGGGTAGAAATAATGCATATGTAGGTTGGAGTGTGCAAGTGTTCTTGGTTTTAAAAGCATGACAAGACTCTTATAAGGTATACAACAAAGGTTGACTGAACTCAATGCAAAGTAAGCAGCATAAATATGAAAAGGTTTTTCTATCTCTAACGATATTATTTCTGGCTTTGATAGAAATTCACACTTTGTCATACAAGAGCTCAACATATAGATTTTAAATTTTTAAAATAAACCTCCAGAACTTAGTAATGCTAGGAATAAGATAAATAGTGGCTCAGCCTTCATGAATCATATCAATCAACTACCTAGACTCAGCGCAAGCCTATGTCTCCATAAGTTGCAAGTTCAGAGTAAATTCTCAAATTAAAACAACAATGTTCAAAACTCAGGAGAATCTAAGTTTGACAACTAGGCATTTGAAAAGAATGACAACAGAGCAACTATTTATCATCTCCAAGACAAAATTTTAATGTTCATCAAATTTTTGATTAGCTCTAGTCTGGACTGTCTCTAAATATACTCTAATATATAACTAAGTATTTATTTATTTTTAGATAATTATACATCTTTTTATTTTTATTTTATAATTATTATTTATTTAATGATCTAACAAAAGACTCTATGACTTGTGGACCTTTATGTGCCCACATATTTTTAGTATTTTATGACTATATAAAATAGACTCGATAATCGCCTAGGTATAGTTACCTGATAACTAGGGGATGCTCCTCCGCCAAGCTAGATATTTGTAATACTTAGTGTAGATGATCTCTAAAGTGAGCTAACCAAATAGCCGTCCCGGTGGTTGCCAATCGATAGACTCTCTTCTTATCATAATGTTGTTCCTGTATAAGTATACTCCATAAAAGAAAACAAAAACTCGAGGCTCAAATTTAATAATGGGTTAGCGATCAGCCAAAGTGTAATTGATTACCTTTATGAGCAAATTTTTACGTTGACATTTTTAGCGAGGATTTCATGTTTCTTTCTCTTTTTGAATTTTCTGTTTTTATAATACAGGAAATAAATGCGAATGCTATTTTATTTTATTTTTTATGGCACTACAGCAAATATTCCTACAGAGTTACCATAAGTTTATTCACATGGGGCTTCAGTTTTTGTGATGTAGTAATAAAGCAAAATATTTTTATTGTTTTTATATTTAATGTGCAAGCATAAATGTGCTACTAAATATATTGAAGTAAAATGTACTAATGAATGCTAACTTAATTAGATAACTACTATTCTAACCTTATGGCTAGGGTGCGAATTTAAAGTCTACTGACAGGACTTAGATAAAGGAGAATACTTACTTAGTAGGTTCATGGTCTGAGGTTACCTCAGTCGATTCCCCATCCTGCGGTGGTGTAACAGGTGCTTCTTTTTTCTCCTTCCATCTCATTTCTGTCTCTTCTGCTTCTCTCTTTTCTAACTCCAGCTCTTCAGCTTTGTTTTTCTTAGCCGACGTGAGTCGTCGAGACCCCTCGCCGGGTGCGAACCCGGCGATGTCACTCAGGTCGACGCCGGAATGGGACTCCGCCATCGCCAATGCCACCACCACCCCATGACGGATCGCGCTTCCGATTGCGACGAGGATGCTCGCTGCGCCATCTCCAGGCGCATGGACGCTTGGCCGGCGGGGCGTGGGCGAGGTCGGCCACGGTGGTGCCGGCCCCTTCCAGACCTGGATCGCCGCTAGCGCCTCGCAAGAGCACGAAGAGAGGATAAGGCCGGAAGAAATAGCCCCAACCAGAGGTAACAAAGGGTGAAGAGGTGAGAACCCGCACCGGGCGTAGCGCCGTCGGCCTCCTCGCTGTTTGCACGCCACGGCCTCCTTCGCTCGAGCTCCTCGACCACTGCGTCGAGGATGGAGAGGCGCCGAGCGCCTCCTCCAGGGTGAGCTTGGGGGCTGGCGCCGCCACGGGAGCCGCCACCGGCACCTCTGCCGGAGCAGGGGTGAGAATGAGGCCGGCCGACGAGGTGTGGCAGGTGTGAAGCTACCGCCCACGCCCCGTGAACGCCCGGTCGCTGCCATGGCCATGGAGGTTGCGGACGCTGGATGCATCTACCTAACTCCCAACTAGCTAGTACTTGAGTCTTACAAAGAAACGATATAAGATTATACCAGACCTCCGAGGACTCCTCCAGAAATTTAGCACCTCTTCCTAACTCACAACTAGCTAGTACTACTATATCTTGGAAATGCTAGAGAGGAGAGCCCTTGTGGTGTGTGTGTGTTGATGAGGGGGAGGCCTCTTTTTAAAAATGGAGAGGAGGGGGCTCCATCGAATATTCCGTTGATCCCCCTCGTGGAAAAGGCAAACCGACCTCCAAACTGCCATCTAGGTACGTTGAACCTCACCCAAACCGTGGAACCGCCATTGGCACATCGGTTGCTGACACCACGCGAAAGATGGGCCCGAGACGTGCCCATATGGGGCGGACGTGCCCGTATGGGTGTGGACACACCAGCGGTTCGGACACACCCTAGGGGGCTCCTCTCGGCCCATTTCTCTGTCCAGTGGGCATTCAGGATGCCTGGATTACACCTACATAGGTTGGCACTATTTGGATAAGATTTGGTTTGGGTTTTGGGCTTCTTTTTCTCATGTTTTGGGCCCTATTTTGCCAGGTATTGGGCCTTCTCCCCCTTGGGCTTACGTCGGGTGACGTTTTGCTACGTATCTTGTATTCTTTTGTGCACATTTTTTATGTTACTCTGACATGTCCTCCTATAAATGATGAATCACCAAAACTTGTGAAACTTGTTAGTTTTAAAACCTAATTCTAAGTCTAGTGTTCATATGAGTTCTTTTATGTAAGAGTTAGCGGTTGGAAAAAGGAGTTAAGGACCACCAACACTAATGATGACATGTAACCCAGGTATCTACTAGATGGGCTTAGGCCAGCACTCGGATAAGGGGGTAGGGCAGGCCGCCAGGTCAAGACCAGCTACTATACGACTCGGAATAACACTGCTGTGTGCCCCAAGGTGACGGAAGTCCAAGATTAGCTAGGCTTTCTATAAACCTATTGTAATATGATACGAAAGATAGGTGCCGACTTGGCTCAGGACTCTGATTGTAACCCCCCTCCCGAACTATATAACCAGGGGCAATCTCGTCTCAAGCATAAGAAAAAAATTGCCACCAAAGCAGGATGTAGGGTATTACGCCATTGGCGGCCTGAACCTGTCTAAATCGTGTCTCTGTGTCTTGTGCTACCGTCTGCGATTCGCCTGGACAAGCCTACATATAAATCTACTCGTCTGTATAAAGTTGTGACAGCTATATATTGTAAAATTACTTTCATGAAGCCCCAAGTAACATAAACTTTGTATTGTCAATATACGTAACTATTTATATATCGATGATATTCACATGTAAATAATTTTATGATCAATGTTAAAAAAAATGAATCAGTAAACGACTTATATTTCAGATTGGATGGAGTGTGAAACAGTGGTTGAGAATATCTCAAGCACTGATTGACGCATGTACGACAAAGCTTCCGACTGCAATAATGAGAACAAATAGGTGGCACTCTCGGCTTTCTACGTGGACTAATGACAAAGAGATGATGCACAGCTGCCGCATATAATTGATGTTGGTCTTGTCAACTAAAAAACGCTTATTGCTACAGTGGATTGGGAAGGCAGACCCAGCATCTTCTTTCATGAGATAGAACACGCAATGGTGACCCAAAGTAAGTATATTCTCTCTCGATTTCTTCCTTTCATTCCAGGTCCAACCAGATCATGATGTTGTAGGATGATGTGTTACACAATCAGAATAAGATCTTTCTATTTTCTTTTTTTTTTCTCGAGCGAGGTTAGAGCACATACTAAGGTATAATATCATCAGCTGTCTGTAAGAGTTGCCATGTAGGATTTCTAGCGATGCAAAGAGGTTATAATGAGGAGAGAGATTGTTGTCGAAATGACTATCTATAACATAAGAGAAGAGTCGAGATGTGTCTTATACGGTTTCTACTATGAGGCAACAACAATAGATTGTGGGTTATACAAGCTGTCATTTGAGTTGTCTAAAAATGACATGTACAGTGTATAGACTGCAGCCATTTCAACTATTGTATGTATCCTTACAGAATGATAGAAGCAAAACTCTCATGCAACAAATGCTTGACAAGGGCTCTAGAGTTTACTCGATGTGAATGCCTAGACTCAACTCATGAGCTACCTTATTTGGTCTTGCCATGTAAATTAAATACGGTAATTATTATCTTGGGATACACGTCAGAATATGATGTAATTATTACTTGTTCAAAAGAATATCTTCAATTTGGCACTGTCTTTTTCGTTCGAACTAACTCTGACTGTTAATCACTATAAGTACATACAGACAAGATGTACCGATCTTTCTTGATCGGAAGACATGGACAGTTAAACTTGAGTAGACTTGGACGACGACACGTACATTGCATTATTCTTTTTGACGGCTAGGAGAAGCTGTACCATACTGAACAGCCATGAAATATGTTAGGTTCCTAGCACGGTTTTAAAATTCTAATGTCATTTTGACTGTCCCTTAATAAACCCATACTCGATGACAATCTAGAAGCGTTACATTGACACATGAATGAGACAGCACACCATCCTCTTTCCCCAATCGCTTGGCTCCATCACTTCCCAGGGCCCAAATAGGAGCGGGATAAAAATGGACAGAAATTACTTGTTTAATGCCCACCCTGCCAAATTCCAAGGGATTCCTTCCTCCAGATATATTGCCTTCACTTATATAAGAGTCATCGTCCATGGGTTTTCTTGGCCGCAGCTCCTTCAGTTGGCTCTTGGTCAGCTTCTTGCCCATTACTGCTCTTCCTGAGGGAACCTCGAATTCCGCAAGAATTTAACTGGCTGTTGCAGGGATCGTTGAGCTCACGTGCAGGGGAAAAACATGTCGGGAGCTACTCTTGTTGCAATAGTAGCTTCGATCGGCAATCTGCTTCAGGGGTGGGACAATGCCACCATCTCAGGTAAATCCTGTGGGCTAGGTAGATTCGTTTTTATCAGGCATGCTGATGATGTGATGCCGTTTCTCATCTGATGGGTATGGTCGTTGTTCTATCAGATGATTCCTAGGGCCCTTGGGATCATCTTTTGTTCACTGCAGTTGTGGTCCCCAGGAACACGTGTAGTGGTCTCCTCAAATTACATGGCACTTCAGAGAATTCGATCAGTTGGTTGTCCTTTGATGCTGACAAAACATGGAAGTTTCATAGTCTCAGGATTATAATGACAATTTATATAAGCTGTTGAAATAAGAACTGCTGAATTCCTTATGTGGTGTCAAATTATTAGCATTTGCTATGCTTTGTTATCAACATGTTGGAAATATTATCTTGTCTAAGATGAACTGGGGTAAATATTGACAAGATAATTGTCTTCTCTAGGTGCTATATTATATATAAAGAAGGAATTCAAACTAGAAAGTGAGCCTACTGTGGAGGGGCTGATTGTGGCCATGTCACTAATTGGAGCAACTATCATTACAACATTCTCTGGACCAGTATCAGACTGGATTGGCCGGCTCCCTATGCTCATCCTCTCTTCAGTTCTGTACTTCGTTAGCAGCCTCATTATGCTATGGTCCCCGAATGTCTATGTACTACTTCTGGCACGTCTTATAAATGGATTCGGTGTCGGCTTGGCTGTCACTCTTGTTCCTCTGTACATTTCAGAAACAGCTCCTCCAGAGATAAGAGGTTTGCTGAATACACTGCCACAGTTCAGTGGGTCAGGGGGGATGTTTTTGTCGTACTGCATGGTGTTCGGGATGTCACTGCTGCCATCACCTGATTGGAGGATTATGCTTGGGGTTCTCGCGTTACCTTCATTGTTTTTCTTTGGTTTGACAATATTTTATCTGCCTGAATCACCAAGATGGCTTGTCAGCAAAGGGCGAATGGCAGAGGCAAAGAAGGTGTTGCAAAGATTACGTGGGAAGGATGATGTCACAGGTCTGTATGAAAAAAAAACTTTGATGCTCATTTCATCTAGGGTTCTGTCTGAGTGGTTTCTACTGATTACTCCCGAGGCATATTGAAGTTGGCAATTATTTCTTAAGTGTCATGTTTCTGGTTAACTATTGAATGATGTAGAGTTCTAGAAGATATTACTTAGTCCGGATTGCATAGAAGTTCATAAGAAATACTTGGCAAATAGCTATTTTACAGTGACATTCACACACTAAAATATGCTAAAAAAAAATTATAAATATCCTTACTGGCTTGTTTCGCTTTTTCAATAAATAAGCACACTGAAAACTATCATTAATTGATGCAACTAAATTTCTTCACATTGCATGGTCTGTTGATTTTGGCAAGGTATCCAATTTGATTATAATTACATTTTTACTGATAAAAGGTTCATATTTGACCCAAAAGAATAAATAAAATTGACACCGCATTGGTTAGAGACATAGGGAATCAGAATATGATTTCACTATGATTGACCCGATTAATAATCTAAGTGTTAGCCGATAGCCTAAGACGATGACTCTTTGGTGCCACTGATATTTCAGTTTCTGGTTTGCACGTAGTTTTTTTGTTAATCAGTGACACCCGCAAAAAGATCATGCAATAATCCCAATTATGCAATTGCACAGGCGAAATGGCTCTTCTTGTTGAAGGGTTGGAGGTCGGAGGGGATACATTCATTGAAGAGTACATCATTGGTCCTGCTATCGAACCAGCTGATGACCACGTCGCTGATGGTGATAGAGAACAAATAATACTATTTGGGCCGGAAGAGGGCCAATCATGGATAGCTCGGCCTTCCAAAGGACACAGCATGCTTGGAAGTGTGCTTTCTATCGGATCTCGTCGTGGCAGTATGGTGAACCAAAATGTACACCTTACGGATCCTATTGTCACGCTTTTTGGGAGTGTCCATGAGAACATCTCTGGAGGAAGTATGAGGAGAATAGTGCCTTCAAAATTTGACAGTATGATCAGTATCACAGATCAGCACCCCAAGACAGAGCAGTGGGATGAGGAGAATCTCCATAGGGATGATGAGGAGTATGCAACTGATGGTGCTGCAAGTGACTATGGAAACAATGTACACAGCCCTCTGCTGTCCCGACAGAATACGAGTGCCGAAGGGAAGGAGATTGCACATCACTGGCACCGTGGAAGTGCTTTGGGTTTGAGAAGAAGAAGCCTGTCCGATGAGGGGGGTGAGGCAGCAACCAGCACTGGCATTGGTGGCGGATGGCAGCTCGCCTGGAAATGGTCAGAGCGAGAAGGTGAGGACGGTAAGAAGGAAGGGAGTTTCAAAAGAATCTACTTGCACCAAGAGGGAGTTGCTGGCTCAAGAAGGGGATCTGTTGTCTCACTTCCTGGTGGAGGTGATGCCTCTGAAGGTGGTAAGTTCATACATGCTGCTGCTCTGGTCAGCCAGCCAGCTCTTTACCCGAGGGATATTACAGAACAGTGCATGGCCGGTCCAGCCACAATGCACCCATCAGAGGCAGCTGCCAAAGTACCAAGCTGGGTAGACCTGTTTGAACCTGGTGTGAGACGTGCCCTGTTAGTTGGCATTGGAATTCAGATCCTTCAACAGGTAGATATATACCATACATAGTCGATCAGTTTATTGCACGGAAGTGCGTTCGCATTGTTCCTATATTTGGAAAAATAGAAACAAATTTAAAATTCAAATAGCTAAATGAACCATAATTGTTTTTCAAAAAGCAACTCACACTCTTCTTTAAGTTCCTATGAAATATGTAGCTTCAAAGATAAGATTCTTAACTGCATCCTCTCATGAGTTCACTAACTTGATTTCCTTTCCCTCGTATAGTTCGCGGGAATAAATGGGGTTCTCTACTACACTCCGCAAATTATGGAGCAAGCTGGTGTGGCAGTTCTTATTTCCAATCTTGGTCTCAGTTCGGCATCAGCATCCATCCTAATTAGTTCTGTCACCGCACTACTTATGCTTCCTAGCATTGGTTTAGCCATGAGACTTATGGATGTATCTGGAAGAAGGTAACTTGTTTGTTTTTCATCTTAGTACTACCACTTACCCGAAATATGCAAAATCCGCCTAAAGTACCATTTTATAATTCATTGCCTCTCTTTCTTCAGGTTTCTGCTGCTAAGCACAATTCCAGTCTTGATAGCATCTTTAATTGTCCTGGTTGTGTCTAATGTTATCGAGTTGGGTACAGTGGTCCATGCTGTGCTCTCCACAATTAGTGTCATCACCTACTTATGCTGCTTTAAAATGGGCTTTGGCCCTATTCCCAACATTCTATGTGCAGAGTTTTTTCCAACCAGGGTTCGTGGCATCTGCATTGCCATCTGTGCCTTGATATTTTGGGTTGGAGACATTATTGTCACATACAGTCTTCCTGTGATGCTGAATGCTATTGGTCTAGCAGGCGTGTTCGGCATATACGCAGTTGCCTGTGCCATTGCCTTTGTGTTTGTCTATCTTAAGGTTCCGGAGACAAAGGGCATGCCCCTTGAGGTCATCACTGAGTTCTTTGCAGTCGGTGCAAAGCAACCGGTTGCAAAGGCCTAGTTCCTTCGGCAACTTTGCTTGCAACTTTTGCACCATACAACTTGAAGGGATCTCACCAACAGGTTTGGGAGGTTTTTCATCTGTAAATGAGAGGAACGCAGATATATGCCCATTCTCCTTAAGCGACACTGATCAATGGCAAAGAGCAGCTTTTGGGTAGCGAAATTCCTTGTCATATCCATCAGTTATTGCTTGTTTGTACTTATTTGTACTGTATTAGGTATGTTGCTGTTAATAACTGATTTGTGGTGGAGATGTTTTAAGTTCTGATCTGATTTTGAGGTACCATATGAAGTCTAAAGAAAGAAAGTTTTTCATGTTGGTTGCAAAGCTTCTGAATTGTTCCTCAGTTCAGAAAGAAGTAATGATTAGTCACAAGGTATAATTATCTGCATAATCAAGTAGTTCTGTTGGGCATAATTCTAGAAACGGGATGCCTATGATGGCATGCACTATTCAGTTCAAGAGATTACTGTTATATGCCACCTTATATCTCCTTGATAATGATAACGCCTCTTTAAATGTGAAAGCGCCAAAAAGGGTTCATGTTTTTGAAAGTCGACTGTTTTGTGTGGAAAGGCAGCTCCACTTTGCTACAACGGAATCGGCTGGAGAGTCATCGTTACTTTATCATTGACGTTCAGATTATCCTAAAGAATGTAGTCCATCAGTACTGCTATGTTTCTTGTTGCGGATTATACTCTGTATACATCTTAAAAACTAATATCGTAAATGGCCAGTCATATTCTCGTATATGTAGCAGATAAAATGTTGTAAACAACAACATGAATATTATTACATCGTCACATGGACAAGATGCTCACATGGCCGCTAGTCTTCTCTGCACCATCACCGGCGATGCACAATATCGGAACCCATTTATGAAATCCACTGTGCTTACCATTTCAGTCCCTAAATTAGTAGCTGATACACACAATTATAAAGTAGTATCACAGTCATACCACGGTTAAATTACGAGGGCGTTTGGTTGCCTTCTTAGTCCAGCCTGGGTGGCTCAAACTAGCCAGGCCCTCAGTAGCCTGTCTCAGTTCATGCATAGTACGTTTGTTTGGATGTTTGCATGCATGTATACTACACTAGTACACAGAGCATTTGTGTTGACGGTATGAAAATATTTCTACAGGCGGTTTTAGCCAAAGGACGCCACAAAAATCAATAGGCGGGTCCCACTATAAGAACCACCTGTGTAAATAGATTAGCACTGGCGGTTCCATTAAGAGAACCGCCAGTGTAAATAGCACCATTTATACTGGCAGTTCACTTAAGGAACCGCCAGTATTAATGAGGATTAACACAGGCGGTTTCTTAAGAGAACCGCCTATGTAAATAAGGCTATTTACACTGCCGGTTTTCTTAATGGAACCACTTGTGTTGTTTCTTTTACACAGGCGGTTTTTTAAGTGAACCGCCTGTGCTGTTCAACCTATATATACCCCCTCTCCTTCCCCTTCTTCTTATTCCCCCAACAGAATTGTAGCTCGGAGCCACCTTCCATTAGAGACGATTTTAGAGGTCCAGATTTGATCAAATACAAGGGAGAGGTTTTGATCTTGATTTCTTCGGAGGAGGTTATGTGTCTCTTGCCTCATATCAACCATTCTTGCTCAATTCTAGCCACTTTTTAGTTCTAGGGTTTCACCTCTAGTGAGAGAGAAGAGTAGCTAGATCTTTGTCTTTTTTTCATTAATTCTAGCCACTTTTTAATCTAGGGTTTCACTTTTTTTATCTAGGATTTAACCTTTAGAGTTATATTAGTTACTCTTATTTAATTATTTAGTTATGTTTAGTTTAAGTAGTTGTAGTTAGGTTTTAATTAAGTAATCTTGTTTTAGTTTTTAGGGTTTTATCTAGGAATTGATGAATTAATTAATTATTATAGTTTAATTATTTAGTTATTTTTTTGTTAATTAAGTATTGGTGATGCTTTAATTAGGGTTTCATTAATTATTCTTACTTTAGTTATTAGGGTTTCACCTACAAATTGATGCTTTAATTAATTAGTCTTATTTAATTATTTAGTTTTGCTTAGTTTAATTGAGTACTAGTGATTAGAGTTTTTATTAATTAGTCTTGTTTTAGTTATTAGGGTTTTATCCATAAATTGATGATTTAATTAATAGAGATGGGTTTAACTAAGTATTAGTGAGAGACATATTTGTTTAGCTAGTTCTTTTAACTAATTCTACGGAGTAAACTATTTAATTTATCATTAAGATTTAATGAGCTAGTCTAGTTTTTTTTTAATTTGTTTGGTTATTTCTTGAATGAGGTTAATGATTCGGTGTTTCATACATTCCTATCTCTAATAATTCTATATGTAATTTAGCCCAGACATGTACTATTTAAGAAATATACAAGAGAGGGGTCATTTTCATCTATATTCCTTTGAACGAGTGTACTGATCATCCAAAGGTTAGTTAATTAATATCACAAAACATTCATGTCTCCTTTTTAATGATTACAATATATAAATCTATTAAACTTTTTAATAGGTAACGATAGACAGAGCATTCTAGATGTATAACTTACAAAGAGTAGATCCATCATACATACCTGAGATCCATAGGTTTATCGATGCTGCCAAAAATCATGCCGTATAACTTTATTATCATATCGTGGTCGGAAAACAACTTTGATGTATATAATGTATGATGTAATTAAATTATTAATGTGCATATATGTATATAATTGTATGATATAATTACTTTCATATTGATATTCTCATAATTAAATAGCCTTTGTATTGATCATAGTAAGAGAGAGAAAGAGAGGGAGAGAGGAGGGAGGAAGATGAGGGGGAGAGAGAGGAGGGAGAGAGGAAGAGGAGAGGGGACAGAAAGGAGGGAGGGAGAGAGGGGACGGCGCTAGCTCACAATTGAAAATTTAAATTAATTTGGATAAAAAAACAATAACACAGGCGATTCACTTAATGGAACCGCTTGTGGAAATTGCATTTCCACTGGCGGTTTACTATGTGAACCGTCAGTGGAAATGGTATTTCCACAGGCGGTTTCTTATATAAACCACCTGTGGAAATACATTTCCACTGGCGGTTTTGAAGCAACCGCCTGTGGAAATGCACCATTTTCACTGGCCTCCTGCACAGGCGGCTCCCCAAAACGCCTGTGAAAATGTGTTGGGAACCGCCTGTGTAGAGGTTCTGTGTACTAGTGCTAGTTGGACGGAGCCTGTATTTGGTTATCCAGTTGGATAGAAATCCATCAGCTTTTCCAGTGTACACGCAGCTTTCTATGCGCTTTGTCTGCACCGCGTGAGCCTGTCTCAGATGAAACGAAAGATTTTTGCGTATCCAAAGAGCCTGGCCCGAAGGCCACTTTTGCATGGAGGTAGCCTGGGTGAGAAGCTCACTTGGCCAACCAATCACTCAGACCTTGCATGAGTGGAGCCTAGGCAGAGTAGATGCGAGCAACCAAACGCCCCCTACATGAAAGCTCCTTACATCACAGTCTTACACAAAAGGCCTATTGGCTAACACATACATTACACAGTGAAAACTAAACATAGATAGCATAAGCCATAGGCTGAACTTGGGAGTAGGTGAAACCCTAATCTACGCGCCGTCTTCAGCATCCAAGTCCTACTCCTGCTCTTCTGCTGAAAATAAAGAGAGGCATGAGTACATAAGGTACTCAGCAAGCCCTACCACTACTTCAAAGTATTTTAGATGCATAGGTTAGGAACAAGGAAAGACTTAGGGTTTTATAAGTTGCAGAAAGCAAGGGTTAATGTAGATGGCATTTTTAGTGTGACTGTTTTAAAGAAAAGCAAAGGAAAGATAGAGGGCATCATATTCAAGTATAAAGAGGGTTGTGGGCCCTGGGGAGATACATCAATCCCGCCAGTTCCCAAACACACAAGGCTCGACATGCCTAAAAAATAATTTATAGGTTGTTGAGAATCCAAACACGTTGAATCTTATTTATCTAGTAAAGCCACATAGCTACACACAGCCTCACACAGCTCCACACAGCAAAATAAATTATAGTTTTCTCAAAGCACGCACGCAAAAGAACTCACGCTAAAAGATTACTCATGCCAAAAGTCTAATCATTGAGACCACACCATAGCGATGCCGTTGACTGCAGGCATGGCTATCTAGATAGATTTATACTCTGCAGAGGTTATACACTTTACCCACACGTTATACCTGAGCTGAATCAGGCCTAATGAGATCCCATACCTACTTTGCAAATCACCAGCAACCATCCACGTGACTTTACTACCAGGGGCCCATTCATGCACACAGATAGGTAAAATGGATCCATAGATGAGAAGTCCAGAACTAGACACGGTACGCCACACAGGTCCCGTGCCGAGGCCAGACCATGGCATGCCACACAGGTCCTATGTCTGCTCCTGGTGCCCACTGCACCCTGCCTCTAGGTGAATTGTAGCTCTAAGCCAGTGGGGTGTCAGACTAAGTCCATCCCATACCAGGCGTGTGGTTGCATTATAAACTCTAGGTGAGACGTAACAATGAACTGGCCCTCAATCGGCCTGGGCAAGCTCTCCTTAGCACATGTACAAGGTAGGCACATAGCCATTGTTCACCTCTGCACTAGAATATTTTTACCCATTTTAACCCATTCACACTACTAAGGATCACGCACCTTCACGTAGTTCTAAACATTTGGAAAGATATGATTAAAAGAAGTGTGGAATAAAAGTTGAGTATTTAACAACATAAATACTTTTATCCTAAGCGTGCTACTATTCAAGGCATTATATATATATATATATATATATATATATATATATATACACACACACACACACGAGAGTAGCTACTCCCTCTGATCGTGTACTGCATCTGCATACCTCCGCCCGTAAAGTCATCCGGCTAAATGGATATGCCGGGTATAGAATAAACCCGTTAAGAACTAACGAGCCTATTTTTCTGTACCTAACTATATAATAATACTAGTAGGATGCCCCGCGCGTTGCTGCAGGTATGAAGTAAAAATAAAAAGTTTATAATAGTCAAACTATAAATTAATAGATACATATATATGGATGTAGTATATCAATTCATGAAGGTTGTATCTATTGACATGGTATAGATTATTTGAAATGTACATCACGCAAATCTCATCTATACGCATATTTTGGAGGACCATATGTAATCCATGTGATATACAGTTTTGTTAGATTTTCCTTTACAAACATTTTTTTCTTAGAAATGGTTTAATTTTTTGCAAAAAAGTTATCGAAATATATTCATGTGGGATCTTGTTTTGAAGAGTTTATTGCGAGGAACAATATGGTGCAATTAGATTTTAATTATAATATTTGTTTTAGGTGCTACGATATTTTTTCTATTTCAAAAGGGGAAATAAATGAGACACTTAGTAGGAGTAACTCCTCTGATGACATCACCTTTGAGCTCTCAACCAATCAGGATCAAAAGAATAGGCTTGAGTGGGTTTGAAAATATAGGAGTTATAGATTCGCCCGCCGCCTTCTCATCTCATCCTGGTGATCCCTTCGCATGCGGCCGCAATGTTGGGCAGCGGCGGCTTTTCTCGCTCCAAAAGACTGCCGCCGGCCACGATGCTGTTCTTCGTTCTGACTTTTTGGACGGTTCATTGATGCAGTCTAGGTACAGTAGTTTGAATCGGACTTCTTTGTTCCTAATATGATCAATTTATTTATCCCTAATCTTATTCTCCTTGTAGCCTGCAGATCGGGACATGGTTGATTCCATCATCTTGTTATCTCACTAACGCTTCATCAATTCCTCTGCTCCAGTGATGGCGTTCCTATCATCTGATCTGATTTGGCGATAGTCGAATCTCTCATCGGCGAGCATGCCGAGCAGATGTTCGTCGGCGGCCGCGCGCCTCCACCTCTGCCTTGTAGGCTTGTATGCTGGTACATATATATACGTACTCATATCTTCATTAATAGTAGTTTTGAGTTCACTTAGGTTAATTAATCAACGTCGGGGAGGGGGAGTCTAGAAATTTCTGAAAGCCATTTAGGCTTATGTGTAAGTATTATAGGATAAAATAAAGTATGTACAATGCATATTCTTCTGCGTGCGCAACTCAAATTGTACTTACCGTCTTTTTATTTTTTATATACTAATAATTATGACACTGTGTAGGTGGTTCCTATTTATCCTGAGTTGTAATACGACAAAATTATAGGAAAAATTAAAAATAATAATAATAATCCTACATGTTAAAATGCGAAAATACATATTGTTTCTAACCATTGAATCGTATCCCACCCTAAATAATAGCCGTTACAATATATATGATGCTTTCTGTATGTTGGCCTATATTAGTGTTTTATATCTATATTTTTACATATATTAATATTTCACAAACTAAACTTATGGACTAGTGATACAAATGCTAGGGCCACCAAGTTCATAGATATAGTAGCAATCCAATTGCCCTGGCAAGTGGCAGCAATCAACTGCTTCATGATTCATCTTGGTTCCAGTTCTGTAATTGACACTTCGTTTGGTGACATTGCTCCTGGCTGACCAGTGGGCTGGGAAGTTGTAGGATACGATTCCGAAGAGACATGTGGGTACGAACCGTTCTTGAAAGTAAAAAATACTGGCTTCGATGGAGCTGGGAGTGAGAAAGTACTACTGCTAAGCATAACGTTTACCATTGACATCATCGGTCTGTCTGCTGGGTTATCTTGAACACATAGTAGCCCAATATGCACACACTTCTGCATCTGCTCTCCAGAAGCATTGCCTCTAAGGGATGAATCTATGATCTCCACAATTGTTCCCGTGGTCCAGTGCTCCCACACCTGCATCAAATTCAGACAATTGTAACATTTTTGCAGCATGATGATTGTGTAGAATTTGGGAAGTATAGTGCCATACTAGACTTAAGAGGTCAACAGATTCATCGATGTTAAAGGAACCACTGCTTCTCCCTGTCAAGATTTCTAAAATCAAGACGCCAAAGCTGAATACATCTGACTTTAAAGAGTAGTAGCCGCGCATGGCATATTCTGGTGCCATATATCCACTGCAAGGCAAAGTCAGTCTATTGTTAGTATGCCATGGTGTCTCTCATCAGGATACTTTGGACCATTAGCAACTAGCGAAGTGCCCCCCGTGTTGCTGTGGTGCAATGGAACAAAAGAATAATTCATACATACACAGTTCATGTGAGAACTAGGGTATATATAATAGCAGGGGAGGTAAAAAATAGGCAAAACATAAGGACGGAATGGTGGTCATGGCAAACACTCTTATCACCACTAACACGAATGTTTTAAGTAGTAGAGATGCTTACTATGTTCCGACAACACGATTTGTGACCTCGCGTGAGTGGTCCCCTCCAAATAGCCTAGCCAAGCCGAAGTCTGAAATCTTAGGGGTATAAGCAGAGTCTAATAGAACGTTGCTTGCTTTCAAGTCTCGGTGGATAATCTTCAACTGTGAATCTTCATGGAGATACTGTAATCCTCGAGCAATTCCATTTATTATCTTGAATCTGTATTCCCAATCCAGCTCTTTGCTTTTCTCAGGGTCTGCAATTGAACAAGAAACCTCATGTCAGCAAACATAAATTTTTGTAGTATGTATGCTACCGAAAACAGATAATTATTACAGGATAGTACCAAAAAGAATGGTGTCAATGCTTCTGTTGGGCATGTATTCATACACAAGTAACTTCTCATGTTCTTGTGAGCAAACACCGAAAAGCCTAACAAGATTCTTGTGTCGAAGATTGGCAACCAAAACAAGCTCATTTTTCAGCTTTTGTATCCCTTGCCCTGAACTCTGTGATAGCCTCTTCACTGCTATTTCTTGACCATCGGGAAGTACACCCTGCATAACTCAAAACCTTCAGTTGCAAAACTGAAAACCCCTTTGTTAAGTGCAATAACAAGAGTGGCACTCGCACCTTATAAACTGTACCAAAACCTCCTTCACCAAGCCTATTTCTTTCAGCGAAGTTGTCAGTGGCAGCACGTAGTGTTGATATGTCAATAAGAATCGAGTCGAAGCTTTCGATGTTTTCAGGATTAGTTGAAACTGTACAAGAAAACAATAAAAAGAGCAGGCATCTAGTGAATTAGTGACAAAGCCACAAAGTCAACGAGCAATTTCTTAATATAAAACCCTTTTTTATTTGAGAGACGAAACGTAATATAGACAAAATAAATCAAGTATATGAAGAGAGTGCTGTTCAATATTTATCCTGATAGTAAGTCAAATAGCCTATATGTTCATTCTTTCTTTTGCTATCTGTTCACAATTCAAATTTGTCAAGGCAACTTACAGGTGTGCGTAGGCTCTTTTGCTGAACTTCTCCTCTTCGAAAGACACAAACAAATCATAGTGACGGCTATCACCACAGCAACTACGGGCAATGCAATTGCTAGAACAATCCTTGTTTTGTTTCTCGCTCTTCCTGAAAACAGATGCCATGATCTTGATATGACAGCATGCAGCATATCTCAGTAAGGATTCAACCATAGTCTGAACGCAAGTTCTTTTCAAAAGAAACATTTGACTAAAGCACTTTAGGATTCCCATTAGCATCTTAGAGGAAACATGAGTTGGTCTAAATATTTAACATCTGTTGGCCCTACTAGTTTCTACTCCCTCTACCCGAACAAGAAAGTCGTTTTAGTTTTGTCCTAATTAAGGCAAGCTATTTTAAGTTGACCAAGTTTATAGAGAAGAGCATAAACACTTATAACACCAAATAGATATACTATGAAAATATATTTTATGACAAACCAGATGGTACTTATTTGACATTATAAATATTTGTACTTTTTTGTATGAATTTGGTTAAACTTAAAATTATTTGAGTTAGGACAAAGCTAAAACGACATTCTTTTTGGAATGGGGGAGTATTGGAAATGGAAATAACCACATTCCTTTCTAAACTAGTATGTCTGACTTGACCATGCTAAAATAGTGATCACAGGCGCTGCAGCATGTGTCAAAAACTTTGATGGAAATTTCTACAAGAGCAATTTACAAGGAATGGAGGCCTTGCCGACGTACAAAGGTTGTGTTAATCTGTAGTTCCTTCTGTATATTCTGATACAGAATATCCCCATTCACAGGGTGCCTAGATTAATGTTTGTTTATTCAGAACCAATGAACTAATGTTTTTTTAGCGGAAGCACCTTTAGTGTGGTGGTACTCTTGGATGCAAGACTATATTATAAGATGTTTGTGAGGCTTAATGGTTGTGTATATCCCTAGCTGGTGTAGAGGCCCGAAAGTTATATTTCCTTCTTCTAAAAAAAAGAACTAAGAATTCCTGTGCATGTATCTTACCTGGTGGAGTCGCCGACGGCGTCACATTAACCTCCGCCGGCAACCGCAGCGTCGGGTTTCCGGAGAAGAAAGGGTACACCTCATACCTGAAATTGCACCGGATCCCGATAATCCTCCCGCCCTGCGTTGCGTTGAGGAACTTAGTCCTGGAAGAAATTATACTGCCAAGGCAGCTCCGGCAGTCGGCTGGCGACAAGTCGGGCGTGCACTGCGTGAGCCCGTAGATGGTGGTGTTGCTGCTGTCGAAGCTCTCCTCCCCTGTCGCGAACCTCCTGGACGAGTTTGTCGCGGCGTAGTCAGCGGTGGCGTTGAGGAGCGTTCCGACGGCGGCGACGAACGCCCCCACCGGGGAGCTCACGTTCTTCGCGTTCATGAGGATCATGGGGTCGCCGTTGGTGGTCGAGGTGAGGAAGTCCTGGTTGGAGAAGCGGAGGTAGCAGTCGTTGTAGAAGATGGACGCGTCCTTGTTGTAGGCGCACAGCTTCTGCGCGTCCTGGAACGCCGTGGCGACACAGGACCCGCACGCCGTGGCGTTGGCGTCGCCGCGGCAGAGCGCAAGCGCGTAGACGACCTCCGGGTCGGCGCCGGCGCTGTCCGTCGCGAAGAGGTTGCCGGAGGAGGCGGCCTTGGGGAGCGTGGCTGCGAGGCGCTGGATGTACAACTCGTAGGTGCTGTTTGCCGTGTAGTTGCCGCTGTTGCCACAGAGCTGCCATGGCTCGGCGGCGGCCGGCGGCACGAGAACCACGGCCAGAAGTAGGGACGGCGGAGATGGAGAACCGGAGGCCCCGGCGCGCAACTGTGTCCATGGCGGGGCGGCGACTGGCGAGCCGAGCGTGATTGTGTGACGTGTGCAGCGCGAGGAGCAGTGAGTACAAGGTTGGCTTGCCAGCACTGGTGGTGACACCTTTTTTTATTATTTTTTAGTGACACATTCCAGGAATGTACTAACGAGCTGAGACCTGAGGTCGGGTCAGGCTTGTTAAGAGCTCGGACTCGCCCGTACGAGCTCGCGAGCCAAGTACTCAGTTTACATAGACAGCAGCAAGAATTGGTATCAACAATCACCACTCACCAATTCATCATTGCTGACGTGGTCATTGAATGTAGCAACTGTGGGGCGGCGGGCCGGCGGTGGGACCCAGGAGGGCATCTGGTGCCCTGGGTGGGATTCAGGAGGGCGGTGGCATGCTGCATCCTGCTTCCGTGCCCGCGTGCTCCAGCGGCAGTGAGGAACTGTAACACGTCAAAAAATGGCTCGGAACAGGCTCAGCCAGCCCACCACCTGTCTTCCCGGAAATCTCCCCCCTTAAGCTATCTGTAATTTTCGTACTCTAAATCCATCCTCTAAAAGAAATATTCTATTCTAGTTATCAAAATTCTTTTCTCTATACCACTTTCTCTCGCACTTATCCATCCTCCATATCTCTACTCTATATCATGTGGAACCCACATGTCAGTTTTTTTCTTTTTTCCCTCATCACGCGACGCCCTCCCTTCCTTCCTCCCCATTCTCTCGCCCTCTCTCACCCGGCGGCATAGCACGCAGCAGCACGCGCGCCCGCCGAGGATGCTTTGAGCCCACCCAACAGCACGCGCCCGCCCAGCAGCAAGCCGACGCCGCCCAAAGAATACAAGCAGCTAGCAGGCGACCACGTCCAGCGGCGCGCAGGCAGCCAGCGTCGGGGGCGCCCTCGGCTTCCTCGGGCGGCCATGGTGAGCGCAGAACCAGCGCGTGCGGCGTACCTCGGCTTCCTCGCAGCCATGGTGAGCGCGACGACGACGACGGCAGCGGCGCGCAGCCAGGCGCAAGCGCGCCGACGCGACCCCAGCGCGAGGCGGGCGGGCGGCGCAGGGTGAGCTTCCTCGGCCATGGGGTACAGCTGAGGCTCCCCAAGCCGGGCAGCCTTGGCGCGCGTTTTGGCGGCGCCTCCCATGGCAGCGGCTCTGCGCTCGCGGCTCCCAGTGGCTGCGATCCTCGCCCCGGCGAAGCGAAGTCTCCTCTCACACGGCAGCGCCAAAGGCGCGGCGGGCCCCGTCCCTCGCTCCCCTGTGGTGGCGCGATGCATCCAGGACACGCTGGACCCACGCTACGTAGCGCACGTCCTAGGAGGACGCCGGGAATGGCGGACGACCGGCCCGTCCACTTGCATAGCGTAGCAAGTAGCGGACGCGCTGCGGCCCTCCCGTCAGCTAGGCGTTCCTTCAGGACGGCGGTACCGTAAGCGCTGTAGATAGCCTTAGGCTTCCTTTGGGAGGAAAGGGCAGCTCTGCCCAGGGAACAGCAGCCCCGAGGGGGGTTTTCGTGGACGATCGTTTTCCAGGGTGGCGTTTCCCCTCTCCCCCATTGCTGTTTGGAAGAAGGGTGAGGGTAGCCCTGGTGTTGGCTGTTTGTCTGCTGAAATGCAAACGTCAGATGCTCACGGAAGCCATGAAAGCAAACTCAGATTTTTTTAAAAAAAAATGAGAAAAATCCCAAAATTTAGGAAAAACAATAAATTTGTTACTGCAGATTTATTTCAACCAAAAAAATGGAAAATTAGGTGCCACGGTATTTCAAGCCAAAAATTTTATTAAAGAGAACAAAATTAAGAAAAATCAATGAATTTCAGTGCATATTCAATAGTTCAATACACATAATAAAGTAAAAAATGAACAAAGATGCAATTATAACAGAAAAAAAGCTTCCACAACCTGGCGTGATGTAAACACAAGTACCTACAACTCGAGCATAACTGTATTTCAAGAACTAAACTAAAAGACAGTACACAAGGTAACATCCAGATAGCAGCTTGTCCTCAAATTGTAATTACACATTCATCCAAAATGGAAGAAATAAATAACAGTCCTCTTTTTATTATGATCTAGAGAATCCACTCTGCTAGTAATAGGCACTGTTACATCAGATCTTCATGAATCAACTGAAACAGATCACTTCGGTTGCATCTGGTGCATAACCTGAGACGAACTAATACTTCTGCAACAATTAACTTCACTGGTATATTTGCAGTTAGATGAAACTGGCATGAAGTTAGTTTCACTATCCAAGTTCATATGCTCATTTCTTTAAGTAATTTTTTCACCCTTTTACATCTGTTCAGTGCCTATAGGACTAGAAGAAAACTATACTTCTTTAACCAAATATCTACTACAGTTCGTATATAGAGAGCAACAATATCAGTCGATGGAAATTCCATCACAAGCAAAAAACTCATGTTAACTACTATTATTAACATGTAACACGGACTGCCTTACATCTCCTCCCAAGAACCCATTATCTATAATATATAGATAATATTATTAACTAGGATATAAGCAAGACATAATTTTACTACTATTATTAACAAGGAATATAATAACAGTACTGGTACATCACCAGAGTATACTACTATAAGAGAAGAGTTCTTTGAGCTGCAATACATAAAAGAAGAGTTCTCTAAACTGCAATACAATTTTCATCTCCTAAGGAGCAGTCATAAACAAAGACATAGATGCTGGGATAAGCAACAGTACTGGATAAAAATAGACTGCTAGTTGCTAATGTAGATAGAATTGTGAATTAAACAGCGCTCTACACGCAGAGAGCAATATTACAATGCAAACAAACATATCACATGCCTACTGCAGGGCTGAAGCTTTTCAACCGAACTATAGACCTTGTGCAAGTTTGAAACACTTCAGAATAACAGAAAATTTAACAGGAAATGCAAGCACCTAGTACTCAGTCACCTCCTAAGGTTCAAGATCCAGGCTGATCTCACTCCAGTTAATTAAATGGGGCACATATGTAAGGTAACAGGAAATATATTATCAGACAAATTAATAGTCAAAGTTGTGTCTTTAGGGCCTCGTTGCTGTCCAAAGCAAAGTTTGATTCTGGCTAGAGGTTGTACACGAGATAACTAACAAAGTGTTGACCCTGATATATCAATGCGAAAATCAAATCTTTTATCTATATAAGGAAAGTTTCTTCTGAACTAAAAACACAAGTGCAACCTGAGAGCAACATCACAGGTTATATTTGATTCACAGAATTTCATATAATGAGTTTTCAGTATCTATGTAGTGTGCATGAGTATTAAAAAAAGTCCCATTTGTTGTATTCCTGAAGATAATCAAAATGAGGCAATTTCTTATCCATCTATATTTTTTTCTTTGCTCATGACAAAATCTGGCTACTTGAGAATTGAGATCATTGGTTTATATGTACTATAGGAGAGTCTTTGTGAGTAATATACATTATAGCCAGATAGCAATTGACACTGCACTCCCAAGATCAGGTGGTAATCTATGATTCTTACTTTAACTTATGTCATTCATTGACCTAAAACTTTCAGTTATACTTTGTAACCTATTTACCACAAGACACAAGCAAGTATAGGCTCTGGGCTCAAAATTACAACGGTGCTAAATTTCCCAGTCTGTAAGCATGAAGCTTCAAAGTGTGTCAGCCACGATGCTTCACTGAAACTGATTTCACAATGGCAGCACTCCATGTAGCCACGCGGCAACGCCGCGCACTGCGTTCTAGTTGCTCGTTAGCATCTTATAATAATGAAAAACAAGCAAGTCCACGCAACAAAGCAGGTATGCAATTACGATTGCTCCTGCTCTCAGCTACTGCCAGCGTAGTGTGCACTCAGTTCAGATAAATAGCATGTCAGTATAATCAGATGTTCTAAGATAATAATAATGCAAAATTTATGACAAGTGTTAGTAAGGACATCAAACAAAGGGTCTCACTAGTAGACAACTATTTACATTGGTCAAAGGGATATTGACAGCTATTTACCGAATGATGCAAAAGCTGTCGAGCTTGTTGACACCGGAGCTGAACTGTACCTCGGCGAGGATGGCCTAGAACTTGAGCTGACATCAAACCAAAAATACTTTCAGAACCGGCACATCTAGGAGATGGGCGCCACTCCCACAACACCTCGACGACCTCTCACCCGCATTCGTCTCATTACCGTACGCATCAGACCTAAATCTAGGAGAGGAACTTGGATGGGTTCTTGGAGCTAACCTTGAGTAGATCTTGAAGCTCGTACGGAGGTGGCGGCACTCGAGAGGACGGGTCGGAGATGAGGAAGAAGCCAACAGAGATTGGGGGCTAGGAGGCCGGTGATGGTGTAGGGCGAGGACGGGCGGCGGTGGGGGGGGCCGGACGTCGGAGGCGACGATGGGGGAGCGCGGGACGGCGGCCTCAGTGGTGGGGTCAAGGACGGCGGTGGCGGTGGCGGCGTGGCGGGGCGACAGCATGGTAGCGCCGTCTTGTCGCGTCGCCCTCGCTTCGCTTCGGGAAGAGCGGAGGAAGCGCCGCCCAGACCCCTGCCTGCGGGGCGAGCCGCCCGGGGAAAGTACGGGGCTTGGGTCGCGCTCACCTGGGCCGTGGGCTTCCAAATGCAAGGGGTGTCTCCCAGGGGCCCAAATCAGCGCGGGAGCTCTGTCCGTGGAAAGTGCCGGGATACCCCCATGGAAACGGGTCACCAAACGAGCCCTTAGCACGCACGAGAGCCCTGGAGAGCCCGGAATGTCGCCAGGGAAACCTTCGGCGTGTCGGACACACGACAAGCCCAGGACAAGTCGGTTTTTACAGTAGACGTGCCAGTCAATTCGACCTATAATTGACATATATATGGCCAAATAGCTGTTGAGTTGAGGCTAAAGAATCAATATCCAGCGTGCTCATGATGTAATATGATGAATTTGAATGTTATCGGCTATCATTAAGTTATATCAATGTAAGCATTAACAACCGAAAATATAACACAGGCTGATTGTTGACGGTCGTAACTACCACTTTAAACCATAAATCAATTATGAAAAAAGGGCATAAAAACAATCACCAATATAGGTTTAGGGATCTGTGTTTCAGCAGGGATTAATCAAAAAAGATGCAAAGGCATACCTACATATCAGATTAAATCACGAATTCTGAACCTTAGGTTTGCATCTCCACCGTCGCTCAAGGCCGGTTTGATCCAAGAGCTCCTGTGCATCGCCCAGGACTATATATTCGTAGATAGGCTACTTTGCGTGAATTTAATTAAATACGTTTGCTAGCGCCATGCAGTTTGCACGGGCAACTCAACTATAGAATTTGACCTCCTTATATTATGTAAGGCACATGAATTTGAACCCCAATAAATTTATTAAACAATACCGTAAAAGTGTAAAAAGAAAAAAAATGACACAATACTTGAGAAATCAATAAAAGATTGCTGGTACTATAATTTTGTGTAGCGTGATAACGACGGTGCCATGACCAATTGACCATCACTTACACACTTTCATTTGCTGTTTAGTCACGCCCATGGTGCTTGATGCCCCATATAGTGCACATCCTTTTCCATGGTTTACATTTGGTGACACTAAATATTATTTATCCTGTGCTACTAGGCAATTGTTTCACGGATGTCAAGCAGGCAGCTCACATGCGTATCGCTATCGCGTATACCACGCAAACGTGTCCTCCCTAATCTTGTTCTATCTTGACTTCTCCAGTCCCATCGCAATCAATTGCACGAAAAATGAGAAATTAACGTAGGTGCCTCGGATTGGCCAGGCTGCTAGGTGATCCGACCAGGAGCTGCTAGGTTTTCTTAGGTGATCCGACTAAGACAACGTGTGTGGCCGACCGGCTAGAGCTGGACAAAAAGCTCTCGTTAACCCGCTCAGCTCGGCTCAAGTTTGGCTCGGCTCATTTTATTAACTAGTATATGGCGCGTGCTAACGCTACGGTGACATCTTGGATAAACCATATTAAACAGTAATTCATCAAACTTTGTAAACAACTTATTATTGCGAATTTAAAAAATATGGTAAATCTAAATCGATCCTTTATACTTGATCAATGGTTATTACAAATGTGACAGCCTGTTGCTATAGCCATCTTCCGGCAATCCCCAAACTGTTTGGGGATAAAAAACAACTTACTAATAGCAATCTTCCGGTACATATAGCAAAAAGTTTAGTGCTGTTCTGGCTAAGATTTGGTGGTTGCAGATTTCGCACTCACAAGTTATCATCTTTTTTTAGCGACGTACACAAACATATGGATAATTCAAAGAAAAAGATGTGCGCCAAATAAACAGCATGTGTCCACTTGGAGATGAACTTTCGGGCACATTGAGAAGCTATTTTCCTAGCGCCCATCTTGAGGTCCTGGTGTACCACTAAAACCTGCAGATTGCATTGCCATTATTGAGAGCGAGCTCAACTCAAGAGTTGTGAAGTTCAAACAAAGCAGCAATACTTGAAACAAAAACCATATGACCAGCATCATACCTCGTTACAATATATCATGAGAGGTCCTTTTAAAAAAAAAAAAAAGAGATACAAGTCTTCTCGTTTCAAGGAATATATGTGTCTGTAAAATGCTTTGTCACAACTCACTGGAACCAGCAGTTAAATTATCCAGCAGTACACTAACAATTCAAAGATTAATTTATCTAGCAATTCACTAAACATTTATTGATCTCTTCATACAGGCAAGCAGGTAATGAGATATGGTTGATTACTCACAAAAGTTTCAAGGGGGAGATTGGCTAAGACATTGATATAACCAGCAAATTGGTTGTTCTGCAAATACTTGAGGAGAAGGAATGGGTTACTGCAAAACACTCTAATGAGGCATGTCTAGGAGATGAAAGTAAACAGGCATGCATCATTTCATTATTCTTTCAGGCTTATGGACTCTCCTTGTCAATGCAACCAGCTTGCTCTTTTAGCGTCGGACTCGTTCCAAGTTGATGGTACTAAATTTTGCTGTCAGCTCATCTTGTAATGGGTAAGTTTCAGTCTCTAAATCAATAGCCAGACAACACCAGAAATAACGGATGGAATGCTGCTCCACCACTGATTCAATGTAGTTGGAATCCCAGCCTGCATCCATGGAAAAGGGTCATCATAACCCATAAGTAAAATAGTATATCAAGACAAACCCCATTTCTAGCTATCTAGATACATACACCACAATAAGCCCCATTCCAAGTGTTTAGCCCAAACAATTTCGTGTGAGCCTAACACCCAGCAGCAGCAACCACACCGAAACCAGGGGCCCAAACCCTGTGAGAAACAACATGTCATAGCAGAAGCCTGTTCCAAAGCATGTAAACCGCCCCATCTCTAGCTCGATTTACATGGCCACTCCCCTCACAAGTCACAAATAAACTCCATAATCAAAACACCACCCCCACCCCTTTACTGCACACCCAATTCCTTGAGGCTGCAGCAACCACCCTGCCAATTGAGGCAGATTTCGCTATCCTTAGCAGAGCATCTACATAGATCTCACTTGTTTCACAAAGGGGATTATGAATGTTTAAATTTCCTACTCTGTTCACATCTCTGTCTGGTCCAATCAACTTGATTATAACAAAATTCTTAGAGGGTTGTTCTTATTTCACATATTCAGATGTATGATAGAAAAATATGAATTGATAATATGTTATTTACTGCAAAGAAAGCCCACAGGTCAAATTGCTTGCCTTGTCAAAAATAGAAAACCTTGCTTTCACATACTCATTGCTGCCAGCAAATTGATTATATGGGAATGCAAGTATCTCAAAACCTACATGTAAGAGTGAAAGAAAGCCAAGGAAAATGAGATAAATTCATTTTGATAAACATATATTTTTATATTATTTCAGATATGACTCTGCATGAGTACCTTATAGTCAAAGAACAAACCTTTCTCTCTATACTTCTCATAGGCATTTAGCTGTTTGTTTCTTCTTTAATTTCACTTGCTTGCTCGTGACCATTCTTGACCACTCTGTAGATCTGCTGGATAGGATATAAAAAAATTGCTATTAGTGATCTCAGCTGGAATATCTTCTGCAGGAAGCTAGTCTGACTATGTCTGTACCTCGTGTAGCTGCTGACACAGACTGCTCTTGCTCTTCATGAAATTTCCTTTTTTCTCTTTTAAAATCCTGCTCAAACCTTCCTAGAGGATGCGATTCATGGTAGAGCCCCTGCAATTACATACTTAATTAGTACAAGTTTCGCAAACACAACAGGAATCCAGGTAGCACACGAGCACCCATGGAAAGCAACAGGTTGAGAAAAATTTGAGCAAGTTTCTGTTCAATTACCTATGAATCAAAGGGATCAATAGATCAAGAAAAAAATAAAACTAAATATATGCCCAACTCATTCTCAAGAACTTTCATGCTGATAATGTCGGACACATAGACAGTTCGCCGCACACTATCCTCCTTGTCAGCTCGACGAGGCCGGTCACCCATCATCCTTCTCCCCAGGATGAAACCATTCCTTCCTAATCGCAGACCAAATGCAGCTAAATATTTGTTGGGAAAACAAGTTGAATTGTAATGAAATCCCTAAATTTTCCCAAATCCTAAAACCCTAGTTGACGATTTTCCCCAAATCCTCATGAACTCGAACACTAACTGAACTGAGGAAGGACCTGGGATGATGTTACCTTGGCCCTGTGTCGTCGTCATAGTCAGTTTGGATATGGCGGCATCATCATCGTGGTGCGTTCGCACCAGCCGTCCTTGGCACTGCATCCGCGCACGCCTCCGCGAGCTAGAGTGCGCAGCTGCCACCGCGATAAAACCCTCATGCGCCGTCTTTTGGACATCGGCCGCGTTCGCGTGCCAGCAAAAGGTCCCAGCGGGGCCGTTTCTATAGCCGCCGCTGCTGCGATAACTCCCCCGCGCGCGCGCTGGCGAAGGTCCCTGCGGCGCCCGCTGCTGCCACCACCGAAGTCGCCGCCGTCTTCTTGGGCGCCGGCGCCACCTCCTCTCCCCATGCCGCCGCCCGCCCTCGGTTCTCTAGCACTCACGAGAAGAACGCCAGTGGGGTGGCTCCCTCGTGTGGTGGCCTGGTAGCTCGTCTATGGGGAGATCGAGGAGTCGTCTTGCGCTTGGTGATTGTGCGTGGGGTAGAGATCGAGTAGGCGCGCATGTGGAGGGCAGCGTTGGTGTCTTGGTGAGGAGGGGGAGAGTTGCGCGGGGGAGGGTGGGCGCATGATGAGTGATGAGTTTGATCCAAACATCCTAGGCCTTCAAATTTGAGTGAGTAAGAGAAATGACGGGTTAGAGTAAATCTGGGTCCTTCATCTATAAGTTAAAGTTCACTTTTTGAAAGTAAAATCTTTTGTTTTAAATACACATATGAACAATAATTGCTAAATCTTGCTTTGATAACAGCTGTAACAGAACCGACCAATTTATAAAAGCACAAGTGCAAAATCACTCACCGAAGCAAGTGAATTAGTACACTTGAGCCCATATAAACTCGGTAGTCCATGAAATCTCGAAGGATTTTAAACCAACCAATAATAAACCAAGATCGTATATAGTTTAGCGATCGCCATTCAATGCGTTACATAAAGTTCACACATAAATCTGATTACATCGAGTTTTCAATTAATAGTTATTACAATACCAAGTTCAAAATGAAGTAGCGGAAGCAAATAGTTCAAATCTTAGCCCACGCACACATAAGTTTTAGTATAGTGTCAGTCCATGATCAATCCAACAAAAGCAAGTGGAGAGATATATAGAGAATGACCACGTCCTTGGTCTAATAATCCCAAGCGGGGGAGAGACAGTTGGTGCAGTACCACTGGTACATCGACCATCTACACAAACAACAAGGGAATAAAGTCCCGAGTACGAAAAGTGTACTCAGCTAGACTTACCCGACTTAACCAAAATGAAAATGACTCCAAGGAGTATGATAGGCTTTTTCAGTGACTAGCTTGACTCATCATTTTGTGAAAAGCATAGGTTGACCCTTTGATAAGTAGTGAAGTAATTAGCTCAGTTTGCAATTGTATCCGATTTATACTAGGTGAGCACCTATACTAAACATCACTTACTTATTTATTAATCAAACAATAGTAACCATATCAAGATTAGTCTTACATCATCATCATCATATAACCATCATCATTCCATAAACATTACTACGACGACATAACTCAAGTCAAGTGCTCACTATCCAGGAGCGATGGCGAATCGAATCGATTTCTAACTAGCTGACGAAGTATTCTCCACACAAAACACACTCACCCACTAAAGTGAGCTATAGGTAACCACAACACATATGCAGGTAAAGTCACGGTTTCAACAGGAACCACCATTTCTAGGGACCGTATGACTGCCAGGATTCAGGCTCATCCTTGTCAGGGGTGAAATAACCTGCCTATTAAGCCCCTAGTTAAACACTCCATGACCCGTTATTAGGGCATCACTGCATCCCACTGACAGGCTATCACTACGGTCCACTGTTCCTCCCTACTTCGATCAGAGACGGGCTGATAGGCCGCAGTACGAAAGCCCATGAAGCAAATAAGCAGCGACGCTCCGCGCCGAGGGTCGGAGCCATGACCCCACGAGAGGCGCGACTTGCACAACCCGCCCACCGAACGGGTGGGCCCCTTGGGTCTCAGACCCCAGGAGGAGCGATTCGTACGACCCCGCGCATACGAGCACAGCCATCTCTTCGTCTCGAAGCAACCATAGGCTTGCACCACAAAACTGGAGGGCAGCGCTCTAGCTGGGATTCCCTCATGAACGGCATAGCAGTCAACCAATGTCCACTCCATCCGTATTCCGCGCAGGGTATGGATGACCATTTGATCACATTGTTAGTGTGTTAGGACATGGAGTGCCATTAGCAGCACTGTTAAACATGATGGATCAGACAGCTCGCACGCCATGAGCCATGTCTGCACTGCGCAGCACTGTTGTGCCTAACCCCGTATAACACAGGTCCTAATCAGCTGCTCGGCCCCACCGTTCACTGTGAGGGCATGGGCAAGCTCATCGATGATATGACAACACCGGTGACGAGTCGAAATGATGGCACATATAGGAGGAAGAAGGATGCCCCGACCCCCAAGAAGGCAGACGAGCCACTCTACCTTTTTGTCCTTTTTCTTTCTTTTCTCTTTTTGCACGACTACTGCACATCACTCCTCTATGACCTCATGTACGCAACCCCCTCCCTTCTCTATATAAGCGAGGGCAAGTCACCTATCTCAACAAGGAACAATGATCATAGCACAATGCAGCTTCACATCCCAGTTCACATAAACATCACGCCAACGATGTTGGCACCACGCTCAATCACTTAGAGACTTGGGAGCACTCTTTCTCTCGCACCATTTGTAACCCCTACTACAAACTGTCACTAAGTAACACAGCTTGCTTTCACTGAACGTAGGGCCTCACGTTTGAACTAGTATATGTCTTTGTGTCCTTTTAGCGAACCATTCGGGCATAAACGCGTATCTTAGAAATTTACTAGTTGATGTTTACTCGAAACACCGGTAGTTAGCGCGCCCGGATAGGGGCCTTGCGCATTTAAATCGCTCCCATCAATGCTCCAGATTGCCAACCCCGATGACCTATGTCTTCCCCTAGGCACCCATCTCCAGTTTGGAAGCATAGACTTCCTCAGCATGGGGTGGACCACGACATGGATCTTCTTTCCCCCAACATCGATGCCGACACCATCTCCGCATCCCTCGCCAACCTTCACCTCTACACCGACGAACCGGACTGGCTAGACAACTTCAGTTACCCGAGATCGACGCGTACCAGTACCAAGTGCAGAAGGACCCGCAGAAGGACCAGACCGGGCTTTCTCAGGCCGTGTTCGAGTCAAGGTCAATCTTTTAGTTTAGAAATTTTTATGAAAAAAGTATCGAGCCCTTGAACCCACGAACGACCCAGGAAAAGTATGAACCAACTACCCGGATTTATGAGGCTGGTCACGCCGCACGCCGCAAAGGCCGCCGGAACCGAGGCATCACTTGAACTACCCGCTAGTAACTCGATTGGACACCGCGCTGCGGCCCATCGAGGGATGGCGCGGCGTTGTCCACCCCCTCTGCCCCGCAAAGGGGTTGCGTGAGGGGATGACTCAACCCCCTGACCGGGCCCGCGCATCTGTGCAGGCACCCAGGGCTTGAGGACAAAAATGTCCGATCTAACACCCCTAAAACCCTTGAGCGCAAAAGGGTCCAACCTGCGCCAATGTCCTCGGGGGGTGCATAGCGATTACAACCTCGAACGAACGAAATAGCACGACCCCCAAGGTGTGGGGGGTCGCTCTAACCAACGATTTACTTCCCTTATATGTTTTTTGCATCTGGTTTTCTTGCCCTAAATCTTAAAAATCCACGGTTCGCCGAAAGGGTCACGAACAGACAAGAACACAGATAAAGATTCAAAAGAAACCAAGTTGAAGGACCGAAAACTGCGATCAGAGGGGGGTGAATGGGAGCCTCAAATGTCTTCCAAAACTTCCGACCGCTGTCCCAAAATTAAACCCCAAACACAAACAAACTAACGAGTGGTAAGATCATGACTTAACAGGTAGGTGGATACTCTTGGAGATGTCAAGAGGTACAGCGGATCAACCGAGGAAGATCAAAAACGAGCACTCGACGAAACTTTGAAAGTAGCGCACTCAAGTCCTATAGAGAAAGAGAGAGTGGCCAATCCAAAATACTCAAGCCAATTTGTGACAAGAGTACTTGGAAACGAAGCACGTGATGTAGCAACCCAACGCAACAAGCGAAACTTGAATAGGAGCACAAACGGAGCTCAGAGCAAACACGGGACTACGCAGACCAACCTTGAGAGATACTGTAAAAACCTTGCCAAATGGTGTCCAAAAATTATGAAAATTTATCCAGAGGTAGTAGACACCTAAGGAAGCTCTCCACAAAATTTGAGATCAAAACTCTAAGGTTTACATACCGGACACGTCTGGTATGTGCATCGGATAGGTCTGGTATTTTGTACACAGAGCAACTTTTGGAGAAAAATAGAAAACTCAATCAAACAGTGTCCAAAAATTCTAAAATCTTAACTCTAGACACTAGACACACAGAGGAAGGTCTCCACAAAATTTCAGCTCAAAACTCTAAAGTTAAGTATAGCATACATGTCCGGTATTCACACCAGACGCGTCGAGTATGCACAAGCAGAATCCTGGAAAATTCGATTTCAAAGCCAAAACTCGACCAAATTAATTCGGATCGATCTAAAATTTTGCAGAGGGGTTCACAAGGTAGTTCTAAGGCTACTTCATGAAGATCACAACCCTAAACTCACTACAACTTTAGAAATTGATGAAATTCGATTCAAGAGCAAGTTTTCCTCAAAAAACTTTATTTGTCCCGATCTGTGGATTCGTGAGGAATTGAATGAAATCCTTTGGTGGAAAGAATCAACCCACGACCAAGATCAAGTAGAAATAAGTGTTTTGCAAAGAGATGAACTGTTGGTGGTAAATACCGACACATCCTAACCATCAACTATTATCTAAAAAGGGAGATTATCATAGTTATACTCAGATCTATTTCCACTTGTATTGGAGTACTATTGATTTACAGGAAACATACAAGAAAAGAATGGAAAAGGTCATAAGAATACGCTTTCCGGCGAGACATATTTCACAAAATAAAGCAAAGCCCAACACCAAGTATCAATCTGGGCCAACACCCTACAGTGGAGAGGTCCAGAGGCAGCATGAGGGCCATAGGCCGAAGTTGGGGCCGAGGGAGCCCACCACCGTGTGCGGCCGCACCGGGTGCGGCCGCACCCCCAGAGAGGCCGGCCCAGCCCATCTTTCATAGGCGGTTCGTGGAGGCGGTGTTGAGGTTGGTTTGGCCCGGCATTTATTTCCCCTGCCCCTAGAACCGACCTCAAGCCCATATAAAAGAAGGGGGAGACCCCCCAAAAACATAGACCAACACACTACATCTCTCACATTTGTACTCTCAAGTGCTCCTCTCCACTTTTTATTTTATCCTTTATAGTAGTAGAGGAGCAAGGCTCATCTTGTAAGAGAAGGAGACATCTTGGCTAGTTCTTGGTATGAATACTATTCTTTCCATCATGTTCTTCCACTCTTTCTATCAATATAGCAATGTTCTAGAATTAGAGTATAGTTCTTGTGATATGGTCTTGTTATATGAACTAGATTATAGTTTGTGTGATTTGATCATAGAACATAGGGCTTCTAGTTCATATGCCTTGTGGGCGTATCGCGGCGTGGAAATGCATGGAGCGTCTTGGGCACCCCGCTAACCATCCACGATGCCGGCCGAACCCGCGCGGACGGGGCGGTTTTGTCTGTTTTCGACCGATTTTCTGGAAACGCTAGTACACGGCCTATTTCTGCCCACCGTTCCGTCCTCAGGCGCCCGTGGCGCCCTGAACCCGGGCGTATCGCGGCGCGAAAACACATGGAGCGTCTTGGGCACCCCGCTAGCCATCCACGATGCCGGCGGACCAGCGGACGGGGCGGTTTTGTCGATTTTCGGCCGATTTTCAAGAAACGCTAGTACACGGCCTATTTCACGCCCACCGTTCCGTCCTCCCCGCGCCCGTGGCGCCTGAACCCCGGCGTATCGCGCCGTGGAAACACATGGAGTGTCTTGGGCACCCGCTAGCCATCCCACGATGCCGGCAGGACCCAGCGCTGGCCAGGCGGTTTTGTCGATTTTCGGCCGATTTTCCAGAAACGCTAGTACACGGCCTATTTCTGCCCACCGTTCCGTCCTCAGGCGCCCGTGGCGCCCTGAACCCGGGCGTATCGCGGCGTGGAAACGCATGGAGCGTCTTGGGCACCCCGCTAGCCATCCACGATGCCGGCCGGACCCACGCGGACGGGGCGGTTTTGTCTGTTTTCGGCCGATTTTTCGGAAACGCTAGTACACGGCCTATTTACGCCCCGTTCCGTCCTCAGGCGCCCGTGGCGCCCAGAACCCGGGTGTATCGCGGCGTGGAAACGCATGGAGCGTCTTGGGCACCCCGCTAGCCATCCACGATGCCGGCTGGACCCGCGCGGACGGGGCGGTTTTATCTGTTTTCGGCCGATTTTCCGGAAACGCTAGAACACGTCCTATTTCTGCCCATCGTTCCGTCCTCAGGCGCCCGTGGCGCCCTGAACCCGGGCGTATCGTGGCGCAGAAGCATGGAGCGTCTTGGGCACCCCGCTAGCCATCCACGATGCCGGCGGACCAATGCGGACGGGGCGGTTTTTGTTCCGGTTTCGGCCGATTTTCCGGAAACGCTAGTACCGCGGCCTATTTCTGCCCACCGTTCGTCCTCGGGCGCCCGTGGCGCCCAAAACCAGGCGTATCGCGGTGCGAGAAACGCGTGGAGCGTCTTGGGCACCCGCTAGCCATCCATGATGCCGGCCAGACCAGCGGACAGGGCGGTTTTTGTCTGGTTTCGGCCCGATTTTCTAGAAACGCTAGTACACGGCCTATTTCTGCCCACCGCTCCGTGCGTCGGGCGCCCGTGGCGCCCTGAACCCGGGGCGTATCGCGGCGCTGGAAACGCATGGAGTGTCTTGAGCACCCCGCTAGCCATCCACGATGCCGGGCGGACCCACGCGGACGGGCGGTTTTGTCTGCATTTCGGCGATTTTCCGGAAACGCTAGTACACGGCCTATTTCTGCCCACCGTTCCGTCCTCGCGCCCGTGGGCGCCTGAACCCCGGGCGTATCGCAGCGCAAAAACACATGGAGCCGTCTTGGGCACCCCGCTAGCCATCCACGATGCCGGCCGGACCACGCGGGATCGGGGCGGTTTTGTCGATTTTAGGCCGATTTTCCGTAAACGCTAGTACACGGCCAATTTCTGCCCACCGTTCCGTCCTCAGGCGCCCGTGGCCAACCCGGCGTATCGCGCCGTGGAAACGCATGGAGCGTCTTGGGCACCCGCTAGCCATCCACGATGCTGGCCGGACCAGCAGCGACAGGCGGTTTTGTCGATTTTTCGGCCGATTTTCCAGAAACGCTAGTACACGACCTATTTCTGCCCACCGTTGCGTCCTCAGGCGCCCGTGGCGCCCTGAACCCGGGCGTATCGCACCGTGGAAACGCATGGAGCGTCTTGGGCACCCCGCTAGCCATCCACGATGCCGAACGGACCCGCGCGGATGGGGCGGTTTTGTCTGTTTTCGGCCATTTTCCGGAAACGCTAGTACACGGCCTATTTCTGCCCACCGTTCCGTCCTCAGGCGCCAACCCGGGCCTATCGCGGCGCGAAAAGGCATGAAGCGTCTTGGGCACCCGCTAGCCATCCACGATGCCGGGCGGACCCGCCATGGGCCAGGCGGTTTTGTCTTTTTCGGCCGATTTTCAGCAAACGCTAGTACACGGCCTATTTCGCCCACCGTTCCGTCCTCGGGCGCCCGTGGCGCCTGAACCCGGCGTATCGCGGCGCAGAAACGCATGCAGCGTCTTGGGCACCCGCTAGCCATCCACGATGCCGGCCGGACCAGCGGATGGGGGGGTTTTTTTCTCTGCATTTTGGCCGATTTTCAAAAACGCTAGTACCGCGCCTATTTCTGCCCACCGTTCCGTCCTCGGGCGCCCGTGGCGCTACGAACCCGGCGTATCACGGTGCGGAAACGCATGGAGCGTCTTGGGCACCCGCTAGCCATCCACGATGCCGGCCGGACCAGCGCGACGGGCGGTTTTGTCTGTTTTCGGCCGATTTTCCGGAAACGCTAGTACATAGCCTATTTCTGCCCACCGTTCCGTCCTCGGGCGCCCGCGGGCGCCTGAACCCGGCTGTATCACGGCGTGAAACGCATGGGCGTCTTGGGCACCCGCTAGCCATCCACGATGCCGGCCGGACCCACGCGTGCGGGGGTGGTTTTGTCGATTTTCGGCCGATTTTCCGGGAAACGCTAGTACACGGCCAATTTCTGCCCACCGTTCCGTCCTCAGGCGCCCGTGGCGCCCTGAACCCAGCGTATCGCGCCGCGAAAATGCATGGAGCGTCTTGGGCACCCCCCGCTAGCCATCCACGATGCCGGCCGGACTCACGCGGGCCGGGGCGGTTTTTTGTGATTTCGGCCGATTTTCCGGAAACGCTAGTACACGGCCTATTTCTGCCCACCGTTCCGTCCTCAGGCGCCCGTGGCGCCCTGAACCCGGCGTATCGTGGCGCCAAAATGCATGGAGCGTCTTGGGCACCCCGCTAGCAATCCACGATGCCCGGCGGACCCGGCGGGGACGGGGCGGTTTTGTCTGTTTTCGGCTGATTTTTCGGAAACGCTAGTACACGGCCAATTTCGCCCACCGTTCGTCCTCGGGCGCCCGTGGCGCCTGAACCAGGCGTATCGCAGCGCGAAAACGCATGGAGCGTCTTGGGCACCCGCTAGCCAACCACGATGCCGGCCGGACCCGCGCGGACGGGCGGGCGGTTTTTGTCTGTTTTCGGCTGATTTTCCGGAAACGCTAGTACCGCGACCTATTTACCCACCCACCGTTCCGTCCTCAAGCGCCCGTGGGCGCCCCCTGAACCAGGCGTATCGCGGCGCGGAAACGCATGGGCGTCTTGGGCACCCCGCTAGCCATCCACGATGCCGGCCGGACCAGCGGGGCCGGGGCGGTTTTTGTCGTTTTTTTTCGGCCATTTTCCGGAAACGCTAGTACACGGCCTATTTCTGCCCACCATTCCGTCCTCGGGCCCCTGGCGGCCCGAACCTGGGCGTATCGCGGCGCAGAAACGCATGGAGCGTCTTGGGCACCCGCTAGCCATCCACGATGCCGGCGGACCAGCGTGGATGGGGCGGTTTTGTCTGTTTTCGGCCGATTTTCCGGAAATGCTAGTACCACGGCCTATTTACGCCCCACCGTTCCGTCCTCGGCGCCAACCCGGGCGTATCGCGGCAGAAATGCATGGAGCGTCTTGGGCACCCCGCTAGCCATCCACGATGCCGGCGGACCAGCGGACGGAGCGGTTTTTGTCTGTTTTCGGCCGATTTTCAGCAAACGCTAGTACACGGCCTATTTCTGCCCCTGCCGTTCCGTCCTCGGGCGCCCGTGGCGCCCGAACCCGGCGTATCGCGGCCTTGAACGCATGGAGCGTCTTGGGCACCCGCTAGCCATCCACGATGCCGGCCGGACCCGCGTGGATGGGGCGGTTTTGTCTGTTTTCGGCCGATTTTCCGGAAATGCTAGTACACGGCCTATTTCTGCCCACCGTTCCGTCCTCAGGCGCCAACCCGGGCGTATCGCGGCGCGGAAATGCATGGAGCGTCTTGGGCACCCCGCTAGCCATCCACGATGCGGCGGAGCCGCCGGACGGGCGGTTTTGTCTACATTTTCGGCCGATTTTCCGGAAACGCTAGTACACGGCCTATTTCTACCCACCGTTCCATCCTCGGGCGCCCGTGGCGCCCGAACCCGGCGTATCGCGGTGCGGAAACGCATGGAGCGTCTTGGGCACCCCGCTAGCCATCCACGATGCCGGCCGGACCCGCGCAGACGGGGCGGTTTTGTCTGTTTTCGGCCGATTTTCTGGAAACGCTAGTACATAGCCTATTTCTGCCCACCGTTCCGTCCTCAGGCGCACGTGGCGCCCTGAACCCGGCTGTATCACTACGCGGAAACGCATGGAGCGTCTTGGGCACCCCGCTAGCCATCCACGATGCCGGCGGACCACCGCGCACGGGCCGGGCGGTTTTAATTTTTCGGCCGATTTTTGGAAACGCTAGTACACGGCCTATTTCTGCCCACGGTTCCGTCGTCAGGCGCTCGTGGCGCCCTGAACCCAGGCGTATCGCGGCGCGAAAACGCATGGAGCGTCTTGGGCACCCCGCTAGCCATCCACGATGCCGGCCGGACCCGCGCGGACGGGGCGGTTTTGTCTGTTTTCGGCCGATTTTCCGGAAACGCTAGTTGTCAACGATATCTGGTCGGCAGCCTACCTTGGGGGGTGCCCGAGGTAGTAGATGAGATCGAGGGTGGTGAGGTGCGCGAGATCAAGAGCAAGAAAGTAACACGAGACACGGGTTTAGACAGGTTCAGGCCGTCGAGGTGACGTAAAACCCTAGTCCTGTGTTCTGGTTGTGGATTATGATCGGGGAACAATCTGTTTTGGAGGGGGTCCTGCCCGCCTTATATAGTCGGGGGCAGGGGTTACAAGATCAATCTAATCTTGCTTTCCCCGATCGGCACACAGCCGACCCGACCGAGAAATCCTAGGTTCAAGGAAACTGATCGCCCGATGATCTAGGCGAATCATATCTGCATGCCGAGTCTTGCGCCTTACTCCACGGTCTTCTGGTAGCGCTCGGCATGGTCTTCTCGGGCTGGGCCTTTGCCGACCGCTCGGCCCAGGCCCTCGGCTGAGGATACCCGGGGGAGCAATCCCCACAGCTAGTCCCCGAGCAGTTTGCGTGTCTCAACCCAAGGTTGGGAACCATTCAGCGTCTTCCTCGATGCCGGCAGTTCTTCCGACCAGTGTTCAGGGCGGTGCGAAAGTCGATCAACGGATCCGACGAGTCGTGGCGGTCGGCGTCGTCGAGGCCGACCGGTACGGTGCTGGAGGGAGGCGGAACTGCGCCGTGGAACACACAGCGGTCGCTGCGGTTGAGAGGAACGCAGGAGGTCCCACCTGTCAGGGAGACGCGAGCTGCTCAAGAGAAAAAAGAAAAAAGAAAGATCTCCGGCACACGGGTTCCGTGTACCACGTCAGGTCGCTTCCGGCGACGTGTACCACGTAGTCCCCGAGACTGGTAGTAGGCGAGGCATGAGACTGGTGCCAGGATCAAATTTGTCAAAGTATGAGTTGTTGAATCTTCGACTGTGCAGTCCCCGAGACTGCTTGTCATCTTCTAGGGTCCAAACTTTGGTTTCTGTCGGGTGCGGGGCCTGCGACCAGCGGTCAGAGCTTCGGTGGGCCGGCCCACTGGGCCTAGCATCCTCTGGGAAACACCGCGCGCGGTCCAGCCCCCGGCGGATAACCACGGAGCGGCGCGGCGCGGTTTCCCACGGAAGGAAGGCGAAGCGGCAGCGGCGCCTTGGCCCGACACCGCCGGCATCCGCAGATCTATTTTAAGACCGGGCATGGCCTTTCAGTCACACTCTTTGCCTTCCTCTCGACGCCTCGCAAACCCCGCTGCCTCTTCGCCTTCCTCTGCACAACCAACCTTTCTCTCCCACATCACCGGCGCTCCCAATCCGAAACCTAGATCCGAAATGGCCGGCGGCAAGGGGCAAAAGCGTGGTTCCGCGGGCGGCGGCGGCGCATCGGGCGCGGGCGGAGATCCAGGGCGCGGAGGTCCGCCTAACGCGGAGGTGGAGTGGGCTACTTCGACCTGCACGCGGGCGGTCCTCGATGAGCTCGTCCGCGACGGGAGTGCTGCCCGACGAGGCGCGCGCCGGCCGGCGCCCCACCGTGGGTGAGTCCTTCCCCACCCGGCGAACGGTAATGAGCTCGTAGTGTTTGCGGATTATTTCCGCCCGCGGGTTCGGGCTGCCGGCGCACCCCTTCCTCCGGAAGCTTCTTGCATACTACAAGATCCGGCTCATTCATCTCCACCCCAACTCCATTCTTCATCTTTCTGTTTTCATCCATTTTTGCGAGGCTTTTCTCGGCATTCCTCCCCACTTCAACCTCTTCCGCCATCTCTTCTGCCTTTGAGGGCGTTCACGAGCCGGCTCACCCAAGGTGGTTGGTGGCCTCTATCTTTGTCTTCGGGGCGGGATGAGGAACCGTATCTGGGACTGCCCCTCGGCTCTTCCATCAAGGGGTGGAACACCCAATGGTTCGTCGTCGGCAACCCCGCTCCACAGATCTCCAATGAGGTAAACGAGTGGTGGAGCGCCAACGCCAACTGGTCCGGCGGCCATCATCTGCCGACATGGTGCAGGTGGAGGAGCTGCTCAAAGATCATCCGCCCCATGAACCTGACGGGGTGGCGGTGGCTATCAGCTTACGTCTTTGCGGCGCATCCAGCCATGCAAGGAGCGCGAGCACCGGGGTACGCAGTACTCGGGGACAAGGACCCCTACGCGTGAGGCGCGGAGGCGTCTCTAAGGAGGTTCTCTTGGCGGCTCACGCCGTTTTTCGTCGGAGGTACCCAGCTGAGGAGCTCGGGTATGCAGAAGCCCTACAACTGGGCAATCCGCGACCGGCGGTGAGTTTTACTAGTTATAGTATTATGTGTGTGATTGGCCGACTGCTCAAGCCGCCGTTTATGCGAGATCGAGCCGTTTATGTGTCGGATGTGCCCGACGACACCTGGCCGACTGGTGTAGACCGGCGGCGATCAATGGAGAAATCCGCAAGATTGCGGAGGACCTGATGAGCGAGGGGCGGCCGAGAAGGCAGTCCCCCAGCGTCGAGCCAAAGGCCCATCGGCGAAGGGTGGCTCGGAGGAGGCGCCTTCGCCGAAGAGGCTAAGAAGGAGGCCGTGCCCCTGCCTCGTCTGTTCGAATCGGCGAGGAGCAGGGGGCGGGGAAGCCGCCGTCATCCTCTCGGATGGCGAAGATCGAGGACACGGAGACGCGTTGGACGAGCGCGTCGGCGTCGAGTCGGCGTCGAAGGCTGGCGCTCTGCGCGACCGGTATTTGAGAAAATGCCGACCGCGGGGGGGGCGCCGCCAAGGCGGCGAGCGGCCATCGGTGCCGCCGACCCGACCGACCGAGGCAGGCAGCTTCTGGAGGCCCCGGCGTTTCAAGCCTGGCACCGCCGATCCGACCTTAAGGTACCAACTCGTTTCTTTTTGTTCTTGTTGTCCAGGTTTGGCTTAGGAGTGTCTTTGCAGCGATCCCGTGGAGGAGGACCCGGCCGTGCGTGGGGAGGATGACCTGTGGCCGTCCAGAGAGGCCCCCGGCCGATGCGGGGGGAGGATGACACCGGTCGTCCCGAAGACAGCCCACCTCGTGCGGCCGATGCGGGTGACTCCCGACCAGCCATGCAGGGGCTGGTGGGGGCTGATCCCCAGCCCTGTTCGGGCTGCGGAGGCTGCGGCCTTTGTTCGCAACCGGCCGGCGAGGAGGGCTCGGCGGCCTGCTCCGCTTCCCCATCCCGCCGTCCGCCCGGCAAAGGTGGCGCCACGCGGCGGAGACGATGGCGGGCCGAGCCGAGCCGGAGGAGGTGGTACGGGAAGTGCCAGCGCCCGCGGGAGGGGCCTGCTGTGGCTTTGCCGCACGTTCTATCGACCCCGGGGTGAACGGGTGGAGGTGGTGGGCGACGAGATCGCCGTCGGTGAATACCAGAATCTGGCGTCCGATCTCGAGGCTGCTTCAGCGCCGAGCTACAGTAAGTAATCATATTGTGCGTTTTGATAGTGTTGCGAGCTTATGTCGAATATGTATGTAGGAGCTGGCCCGTGCCGCTGCAGACGCAGGCGCGGCTGGAAGCAGTCGGCGGCCGCCTACGAGAAGATGAAGGCCGACAACGGCGGCTTTTCGTGAGAAGACCAGCTTGGCGGAGTCGGGCCGGCTGCTTTCGGCAATCTGAAGGCCGTTCGTGAGGACGATGACCGATCAAGGGCCGGCGAGTGGAAGAGCTGGAGCGTGAGAACGCCGGCTCGTGGAGGCGGCCGCCGCCAGCGATCGGCGCGCGGCGCGGGCAAACACTTTGCAGGCGCGGGTGACCGGTATGTTTTCCCTACCTTCCTTTCGGCGCTCTTGTGTATTCTCGTGCTGACTTGTGCTCGCCCGCAGCTCTTGAAGGCGAGCTGCAGCCTCAAGCAGCTCGCCGAGGAGCTAACCCGTGAGGCGGCCAAGGCTACCCAGTCGGGCGAGGCAGCCCGGTCCGAGGCACAGCGTAAGTGCTATCGTCTTTTGCTTTGTTTACCCGATTGCCCGCGGTCGGGTTTTAACACTTGTTCCGCCAGCTTGTGCGGAGAACGCGGCGCGCCCAGCGGATTTGAAACGGCGTCTCGCAGTCGCCGAGGAGCGATGGAGGACACCATCGTCCACCCGACCCCACTGCTGAATCTCGTCGATCCGGACGGGGTTTACGACCGGGCGTGCTCGGGGAGCGCTATCCTTCCGAGTGTCACGCTTCGCAGTGCGATGCCGGGCCGTTTCTACAACAAACACGTGTGTTTGTTCACGGAAGCGGCTTGCGCTGCCGCCGGCACGCTAGCCGGGCGCTGGTCCGGTCGCACTATCCCCGGGTGGAGTTATCCCGGGTCGAGGCGGGTTTTGCCCGACCAAGTCGGTCGCCGACCAGGAGAAGCCGAGCGCCGAGTCCTCCGATCTTGCCGTCAAGGTGGTGGAGGACTGGACCTGTTCGGCGACGCTGAGGCCGACGCGCCCTAGAAGAAGAGCGTTAGAATTAACTTATGTATTGCGTGTGGAGACGCTGTCTGTAAATGATGTTAATATCATTTTTGTTATGCATGTAAAGTGTTTGCTTTGTAATGCCCCTGCGGTGTGTGACTTTGTCGCCTTGCCGGACCGGCCCAAGTTTCCTAGTATCTCATAGCGCTAAGGGTATGTTCCTTGTATTGCGCGTAGAGGGTACCAGGGTCCCCTGGGGAACCGCTGCTGGCCTTTCCATAACGCAGCGCCGAGCTGCTAGCACGTGTAGGTTTGGGCCGGAACAGGGGTTGTTCGATCGGTTTGAGTTAAAGTGCGTCATCGGGCGGTCTTGTTGGCGATAGTGCGTGGGTAGCACATATGAAAAATGAATGCACGAGGAGAAAAAGAGACAAGACAAAAAAGACATTAAATCATATATATATTTGGATTACAAAGGGAAACAGAGTACATATCTTTGTTCATCTTGACTTATTAGGGCGTAAAACGTATTAGGTGCTCGGCGTGCCGTGAGTTTGGGATATCGCGCCCGTCTGACTCCACCAGCCTATAGGACCCTGGTCGGGTGACCTCCTTGACGATGAAGGGACCATCCTGGGGGAGGAGAGCTTATGCATGCCTGCGGAGCTCGTGCGGCGACGTAAGACCAGATCGCCGACCGCGAAAGGGCGCTCCCGGGCGTTGCGGTGGTAACAATAGTCGGACGCCCTCTAAGTACTTTTGCCGATCGGATGCAGGCGGCTAGGCGTTCTTCTTCTGCACGGTCGACGTCGTCGGCGCGCGCCCTGGTCGGAGGTTTCCTCGGAGTAGTTTTCCACTCTTGGCGATCGGAAGGCGACGTCCCTTTGTAGGACAGCTTTGACCCGTATACCATGTAATGAGGGAAACCCCGCGTGCTCGACTGGTCTGCGTGCGCAGTCCCCGCGATCGCTTTGGTGGAAGTTCCCTTCAGCCACCTTCCCGGGTGCTTGTCGCCCTTTCCGTATAGGCGCTTTTAAGCGCGTCCCAGATCATTCCGTTTGCGCTCGGCCTGGCCGTTGGCACGTGGTGCGCAACGGAGACATATTTGACCAAGATGGAGCGCTCTTCACAAAACTCCCAGAACTCGTTTCCCGTGAAGTTTGACCCGAGGTCGCGATGATGCTGTTCGGGATGCCAAAGCGGTGAACGATTTCCTCAAAGAACTTCGGCGCCTTCTTGTTTGTCGAGTGGGCGAGTGGTTTGTACTCAATCCACTTGGAGAACTTGTCGATGGCGACCTCAAGACGTATTTAAAATTGCCTGGTGCAGCTCGGAAGGGGGCCGATCTGGTCGAGTCCCCGCATCGCTAACGGCCAGCCGACGGATCGTCATTAGAGCGTGGGCCGGGCAGTGAGGCTGCTTGGCGAAGAACCGGCATCCCTCGCAATGTCGTACCAGGTGTTCTCAAGCGTCGGCTACGGCGGTCGGCCAGTAAAATCCAGCTCGGAAGGCTCTGCCGACCAGGTTCCGAGAGGCGCAATGGCTTCCACGAGTCCAAAGATGTATTTCTTTTAGTATCTTCAAGCCTTCGGCTGCAGAACGCACTTTTGCGACGTTAGCGTTAGCGTTTTCTGCGCATCAGCGAGCCCTCTACCAGGGCGTAGTGCTTGCTCCGCCGTATCAAACGTTCTGTCTCGCTTTTGTCACCGGGACCTCGAGTTGGTGAGGTATCTGATGAACGGGAGCGCCAGTCTTCAGCGTCTGCTGGCCTCGACGAGTGCGACCGCCTTCTCCGTGATGGTCGGGTTGGGCGTCGCCCGCCTTTGGCCGATAGATGGTGTCGGGGAGATCGTGCGCAAATACGCCTGGGCGGAATGGCCGCTCGTGTAGAGCCTCGACTTGAGAGCCGATCGGCCTCTCGAAGTTTCTTCCCGAACGATGTGGTGGAACTCAATGCCGTAGAATTTGTTCTCGAAGTTTCCTGATTTCCGAGCGGAGGCGTCCATTTTCTCGCTGGTGCAAGACCGGTCTTTGTTTGCCTCAGTTGACGACCAGCGCCGAGTCGCCGAAGATTTCCAGGGCGTTTGATCCCCAGGGATATAGCAATCTTGATGCCGTGAATGGCAGCTTCGTACTTTCGGCGGCGTTGTTAGATGCCTTGAAATGTATTCTCAAGACGTATCGGAGTTCCTCGCCGCTTGGAGATACAAGTACGACCCCCGCGCCAAAGACCGCTCACATTTAGCGCACCGTCAAAGTACATCTTCCAGTCTTTGGGGGTGCTCAGGTGGGACCCGTTCCTGCATGTCCGTCCACTCGGCGATGAAGTCGGCGGCGCCTCGATTTTATCGTCTGGGCGGCTCGCGTATTCGACAGTGTATGCGCCCGATTTCAATCGCCCATTTGGCGACTCTCCCGTCAACTTCCTTGTTCTTTATGATGTCGCCGATCGGGTAATGGGACACCACCGTTATCTTGTGAGACTGAAGTAGTGGTTCACCTTACGCGACGTCGCAGGGGACGGCGTAGATGAGCTTTTTGTATTTGCGGGTAACGAGTTTTGGACTCGTTCAGGACCTCGCTTATGTAGTAGACCGGGCGCTGCACCTTGAATGCATGCCCGGTTCGTCCACGCCGACGGCGACGACCGCTGTGGAGACCACCCGATTCGTTGCTGCGATGTAAAGGAGGAGATCCTCGCCGGGTAGCGGAGCCGTTAAGACAGGGGGCGTCGTCAAGAAGACCTTGAGCTCCTTGAATGCCTCGTCAGCCCTCCGGAGTCCAAACAAACTTGTCGGACGCCGGAGTAAGCGGAAGAAAGGCATGGCCCTCTCTCTAGCTTGGAGATGTACCGACTTAGGGCTGCCAAGCGCCCGGGCGAAGCTCAGTGTACTTCCTTGATATTGGTTGGCGGCAACATTTTGGTTATGGCCGACACCTTCTCGGGGTTTGGTTCGATACCGTGGCTCGCTGACCGTATTCCCGAGCAGGATTCCCGAGGAAGTCTCGAAAATGCACTTGTTTGGATTGAGTTTCCATCGATACACTCGAGACTTTTGAATGTTTGGTCAAGGTCGGCGATTAAGCTATCGGCGGTTTTAGATTTTACCACAACGTCGTCGACGTAGGCCTCGACGTTGATGCCTATCCCGATCCTTCAGGCATGCTTGAATTGTCCGCCGGGTACGTCGCCCCAAAGATTCTTTAGGCCGAAGGACATCGTCGTGTAGCAATAGGCGCCGAATGGAGTTATGAAGGCCGTCTTGACCTGGTCGGACTCCTTTAGGGCGATCTGGTGATACCCGAATAACAGTCAAGAAACGAGAGGAGTTCGCAGCCGGCGGTGGAATCTACGACCTCGTCGATGCGAGGGAGAGTGAACGGGTCTTTAGGGGCGTGTTTGTTAAGATCGGTGTAATCAACGCACATTCGCCATTCTTTATTGCTTTTTTTTTCGGACGAGGACCGGGTTTGCCACCACTCGGCGTGATACACTTCTTTGATAAAACCGGCGGCTAAGAGCCGGTTGATTTCTACCCTAATAGCCTCTTTCTTGTCCGGCGCGAATCGGCGGAGCTTCGCTTGACCGGCTTGGCGGAGGATGAGACCTTCGGGCGTGCTCGGCATACTTCCTCGGTACTCGGGCATGTCCGCAGGTTTCCATGCGAACACGTCCCACGTTGTCCCGGAGGAAGCCGACGAGCGCGTCTTCCTATTTGGGGTCGAGGTTGGCGCCGATCCGAGTGACCTTGGAGGGGTCACCCGTGCCCAAGTCGATGACCTTGGTCTCCTTGTTTTGATGGAGGAGCGCGTGGTTCATTGACCGGGATCTCTTGGTCTTCCGGCGGCACTTCTTTGGAGTCGGCGAGGCACGCCTCGCATCTTGGCAGCCGAGGCCGGCGGTCTCGTTGATGATGTAGTTTTCTTGCTCGCAAGCGTGGGCGTTCCTCAGGTCGGCGCGGAGGGTGAGCACACCACCAGGAGCTGGCATCTTCATCACGAGGTAGGCGTAGTGAGGGACCGCCATAAACTTGTGCGGGGCCGGGCCCCAAGATGGCATGATGGGCCGTGGTCGGTCTCCGGCGACGTAGAACAAAGAGGTTTTCCTTACGGAACCGGCTGGGGTGCCAAACTGCATCGGGGCGGGGTCACTTGGCCGAGCGACTCCGATGGCTTGTCCGGGATGATGCCCCGAACGGAGATTCGGCCGGGTGTAAGGCCTCTTTCGGGATGCCGAGTTCCCTGAGCGACTTTGGGAAGAGTATGTTCAAGGAGCTCCCGCCGTCGATGAGGACACGCTTGAAGTGGACGTTGCCGATCACCGGGTCGAGGACCGTGGGAAACGCCTGGGTATGGTATGTCCGACCACCGGTCTTCCCTCGGCGAAAGGTGATGGGCTGGTCGGACCATGGCAGAAGGCGGGGTCGGCGATAGTTTTCTCGTCGGAGACCGCCATGACCCTCCCCGGCGGTCGACTTCTTGCTCCTCTTGCTTTCCATTGCGTGTGGCCCCACCGCAGATCGTGGCCACGCTCTTGGGCGGTGTTTGGTACGGCACCGTCCCGTTTCGGTCATCTTCTTTGTCGCCGCCGTTTTTGTCGCCGTCACGGGCGGCGTTGGCGCTTCATGTCTTCTTCCCGGAAAACTTTGCCGAGCCCGTAGCATTGGCGCATGGTGTGCGTCAGCGTTCTTGTGGATCGGGCACGGCTGATCCGGGACTTTGTCGAACTTCGGCGTCGAGGTTTCGCTTGACCCGTGACTTGGCGTTGTTCACGTCGGGCGGCGTCCTCGGTATCGGTCCGGCGGTCGCGGTTGTCGTGGCGATGATCCGGCCTTCGATCCCTCCGGTCGGTGTTGCGATCGTTGGGCCGAGGAGCTCTGGCGGCGGAGGAGGGGGCATGGGCCTCTTCCCTGCTGACGAGGTCTTCGTGGTGCCCTTCGGCCTCCTACTCTCAGGCGTAGGCGTCGGCGGTTTTCATCAGCTCGCCGATTGTTTCGGGCGTTTCTGTGGAGCTTCTCGCGAGGGGAGTTCTTTGTATGTAAGGCCTCGGATGAAGGCCGTGATGACGTCGGTGTCATTGACGTTGGCGGCCGGTGCGCGGCGTGGAGAAGCGGCGAATGTATTGCCGGGCGTCGTTGGGGCGTTGCGCCAACCTTTTCGAGATCGTGGCGCGTGGCTTGGCGATCACATGTGGCCATGTAGTTGTCCACAAAGAGCTTTCGGAGTTGCGCCCGGTTGTCGATGGAGTTCTCCTCCAATCCCGTGAACCAGTTCAGGACCGGGAGGCCAGCATGACAGAGCAAGTAGTTTGCCATGGTGTCTTCCGTTCCCCCCGGCGGCCTTTGCCTTTCTGGGCGTCACGTTTGGAGCCACTGCTCGGGGTTAGCCTTGCCGTCGTAGGGCTCCAATTGTTCGGGGATCCGGAAGTGACTGGCCACCGATGGGACCGCAGCCGTGCCGAGAGGGCTTGGGGCCCTCGATCCACCGGCGCCCGTTGTTGGTGAGAGCCCGTGCTCGGCGTCGAAACGACGGGGCGGCGCTCCATCTCGGCGTTGTAGGCATCGGTGCTGTCGCTGGCGTCGATGACGGCGCGGCATCCACGTCCGGCATTGATGATCGCACGGGGCGTCGGCGGGTGGGCGGTTGATAGTTGGATCGGCGCACGTCGTTGCCGCCTCCGCTGCCCCCTTGATTTGCGCTACCTCTCCGTCATTGTGTGATCGGCGGGAACGTCTCGATCTTCCCCGACCGGTGGCGGCTGGATCCAGATGTGGAGGATCCGGACGGCATCTCCGTAACTGTTCACCTGCACTTGAGCAGCCTTGATGAAAGCTTTAGCCCGGTTTACCCGAGGGGTCGGGGCAAGCGCCTCAAGCTCGTTGGCGGCGGCGGCAAGATTGGCGCTCGGGGTCGGCGCTACGATCTGTTCGTCGATGTAGACGAACTCTTCCGCCAAGTTCCTGTAGAGGTGGCGTCCGGGCGGCCGCATCTCGGAGGAGACGCTGCTCTGTTCCTCGTAAGCCACACGGCGTTCGGCTCGATCGGCGTTGCGCCCTCCTTGATCGGCGCGATGTCCATCTGTCTCGCCGGCCGGTGGGTCCTCGTCCGGCGAGACCGCTCGAGCATGAAGATCTGGGCCGGGTATACCGGGAGGGGTGTAATTTCGCTTGGAGGGTTCCGGCCCACTAACAACGATTGATGTATCTAGATCGGATCCGGGAGAGGCATCGGAGTCGGAACCGGGCTGCTCCTCCGGGATGGTGTGGAGTGACTCGTCGTCCTCCGGCCAGGTGGAGCTGTACCATGTTAACGGTCGGCGATGGGGTGTCGACCGGTGATGGTTGGGCGAGTTGTCGCCGTGCTACTTCCTGGTGGGTACCCGCGGGACCTTGCGGTCGGGGTGATGCCACCATGGTTGTAGATCTGTTCCTCCGGGGATGTCTGCGATGGCGTCCCGCCGAGTGGTTTGGGTGCCGGAGGAAATCTCCCAGAACCACCGGGGCCCAAACCCGGGTGGGTCGTCCGCTGGCTGCGATGGGACGTCCAGGTCCGGTGGGCCTCACCGGGATGGCCGATGGCCTCGGCGGGGTGGTCGGATCGGCGTGGTGCCGGCGGCGGCGACGCGGGTTGCCATCCCGGTCCGACGGGTGGGTGCTCGCTAAAGCTGCTGCGGCGTGTTTTCGGGCGAAGTTCGATGCACTTTTCGTATGCCTCCACCGACCCGGTCGATGAGCTCAATCAGGTCGTCGGAGTTGACGGGGTTCCTCTCCCGACGGGGCGCTGCAGCGTCGCCCTCTGGGGGAGGATCGCCGTGGCCTCGCTTTTGAGGCGCTGCTCGCTCGGCCGGGGCCGACGCATGCCCGGTTCCATTGGATGGGATCCGGGGTTGGCCGTTCTCCCGCCATCGTGCTCGGCGGCGACGGTCCACGTGATGGATCCGACGGTGAAGGTCATGCCCGACGCGGCGGAGAGAGCGGCGGTGGAAGGAGTAACCATCTTGCTCAGCCGACGGATCTGAAACGCACACCCCTACAGCGCGCGCCACCGCCGACGATATCTGGTCGGCAGCCTACCTTGGGGGGGTGCCCGAGGTAGTAGATGAGATCGAGGGTGGTGAGGTGCGCGAGATCAAGAGCAAGAAAGTAACACGAGACACGGGTTTAGACAGTTCAGGCCGTCGAGGTGACGTAAAACCCTAGTCCCGTGTTCGGTTGTGGATTATGATCGGGAACAATCTGTTTTGGAGGGGGTCCCCGCCCGCCTTATATAGTCGGGGGGCAGGGTTACAAGATCAATCTAATCTTGCTTTCCCGATCGGCACACAGCCAGCCGACCCGAGAAATCCTAGGTTCAAGGAAACCGACGCCCGATGATCTAGGCGAATCATATCTCGCATGCCGAAGTCTTGCGCCTTACTCCACGGTCTTCTGGTAGCGCCGGCATGGTCTTCTCCGGCTGGGCCTTTGCCGACCGCTCGGCCCAGGCCCTCGGCCGAGGATACCCGGGGAGCAATCCCCACCCCACACTAGTAACATAGCCCCGCTATTTCTCGATGCCGGCAGCGGACCGTTCCGTCCTCGGGTTTCGCCCATGGCGGATCCGACGAGTCGAATTTCGGTCGGCGTTCCGAGGCCGACCGGGCGATGATGAAATCGCATGGAGTTGACGGGGTCTTGGGCACCCCGGCGCTAGCCATCCGCCCTGCCGGCCCCGACCCACGGCGTGCAGGCGGTTTTTGTCGGCCGGGCCGATTTTCCGAAAAACGGTTCCATTGGATGGGGCCAATTTCTCCCCCCATCCGTCCTCGGGCGCGCGGTCCACGTGATGGATTCGACGGTGAAGGTCATCGCGGCGACGCGCATGGAGCGTCTTGGGCACCCCATCTTGCCATCCGACGGATGCCGGCCGGACCCCCTACTCGGGCGCCAGGCGGTTTTTGTCGGTCGTTTCGGCGGGTTTCCGAGGTAGTAGATGAGTACCGCGGGTGGTGAGGTCTGCCCAAGAGCAAAGAAAGTAACACGAGACACGGTTTAGGCGCCCGCGGCCGTCGAGGTGACGTAAAACCCCTAGTCCGGCGCCAAATTATGATGGAACAATCTTTTGCACCCGCTAGCCATCCTTATATAGTCGGGGGCGCGGGCCAAGATCAATCTTTTTGCTCCCCGTTTTTCGGCCGACCAGATTTTCAAGGAAACGCTAGTGATCAGGGCGGATCATATTCGCCCGACCCTTGCGCCTTTCCCACGGTCTTCCGTCCTCAGGGTCGCCCGGGCCTTTGCCGACCGACCTTCGGCCCAGGCCCTCGGTGCGAAAATGCATGGGAGCAATCTTGGGCACCCGCTAGCCATCCACGATGCCGGCCGGACCCGCGCGGACGAGGCGGTTTTGTCCGTTTTCGGCCGATTTTCCGAAAACGCTAGTACACGGCCTATTTCTGCCCACCGTTCCATCCTCAGGCGCCCGTGGTGCCCTAAACCCGGGCGTATCGCGGCGGAAATGCATGGAGCGTCTTGGGCACCCCGCTAGCCATCCACGATGCCGGCCGGACCCGCCTACGGACGGGCGGTTTTGTCCGTTTTCGGCCATTTTTTTGAAACGCTAGTACACGGCCTATTTCGCCCACCGTTCCATCCTCGCGGCGCCAAACCCCGCGTATCGCGGCGCGGAAACGCATGGAGCGTCTTGGGCACCCGCTAGCCATCCACGATGCCGGCCGGACCCGCGGGACGGGCGGTTTTGTCCGTTTTTGGCCGATTTTCCAAAAACGCTAGTACACGGCCTATTTCTACCCACCCGTTCCGTCCTCGGGCGCCCAGCGCCCTGAACCCGGGCGTATCGCGGCGCAAACGCATGGAGCGTCTTGGGCACCCCCGCTAGCCATCCACGATGCCGGCCGAACCCACGCGGATGGGGCGGTTTTGTCCATTTCGACCGATTTTCCGGAAACGCTAGTACACGGCCTATTTCGCCCACCGTTCCATCCTCGGGCGCCCGCGGCCCCTAAACCCGGCGTACCGCGGTGCGGAAACGCATGGAGCGTCTTGGGCACCCCGCTAGCCATCCACGATGCCGGCCGGACCCGCGGGACGGGCGGGTTTTGTCCGTTTTCGGCCCGATTTTCCGAAACGCTAGTACACGGCCTATTTCTGCCCCACCGTTCCGTCCTCGGGCGCCCGTGGCGCCTAAACCGGGCGTATCGCGGTGCGGAAACGCATGGAGCGTCTTGGGCACCCCGCTAGCCATCCACGATGCCGGCGGACCTGCGCGGACGGGCGGTTTTGGTCCGGCGATTTTCCAAAAACGCTAGTACACGGCCTATTTCTGCCCACCGTTCCGTCCTCGGGCGCCCGGCACCTAAACCCGGCGTATCACGGCGCGGAAACGCATGGAGCGTCTTGGGCACCCGCTAGCCATCCACGATGCCGGCCGACCGCGCGGACGGGCGGTTTTGTCCGTTTTCGGCCGATTTTCCGGAAATGCTAGTACACGGCCTATTATTGCCCACCCGTTCCGTCCTCGGGCGCCGTCCCCTAAACCCGGGCGTACCGCGGCGTGGAAATGCATGGAGCGTCTTGGGCACCCCCGCTAGCCATCCACGATGCCGGCCGGACCCACGCGGACAGGGCGGTTTTGTCCGTTTTTTGGCCGATTTTCCGGAAAAACGCTTGTACACGGCCTATTTACTGCCCACCGTTCCGTCCTCGGGCGCCCGTGGGCGCCCTAAACCGGTACCAGGCGTATCGCAGCGCCGAAATGCATGGAGCGTCTTGGGCACCCCCGCTAGCCATCCACGATGCCGGGCCGGACCCGCGCGGACAGGGCGGTTTTTGTCCGTTTTCGGCCCGATTTTCCGGCTAGTTCATATTTTTTCTGCCCACCGTTCCCATCCTCAGGCGCCCCGTGGCGCCCTAAACGCCGGCGCCCTGTATCGCGGCGCGAAACGCATGGAGCGTCTTGGGCACCCCGCTAGCCATCCACGATGCCGGCGGACCACGCGGACGAGGGGCGGTTTTGTCCGCTTTTCGGCCGATTTTCCGGAAACGCTAGTACACGGCCTATTTCTGCCCACCGTTCCGTCCTCGGGCGCCCGCGGGTGCCCTAAACCCGGGCCTATCGCGGCGCGTGGAAATGCATGGAGCGTCTTGGGCACCCCGCTAGCCATCCACGATGCCGGCCGGACCCGCCAGCGACGGGCGGTTTTGTCCGTTTTCGGCCATTTTCCGAACAAACGCTAGTACACGGCCTATTTCTGCCCACCGTTCCGTCCTCGGCGCCATGGCGCCTAAACCCGGGCGTACCGCGGCGTGGAAACGCATGGAGCGTCTTGGGCACCCCGCTAGCCATCCACGATGCCGGCCGGACCCGCGCGGACGGGGCGGTTTTGTCCGTTTTCGGCCGATTTTCCGGAACGCTAGTACACGGCCTATTTCTGCCCACCGTTCCGTCCTCAGGCGCCCGTGGCGCCCTAAACCCGGGCGTATCGCGGCGCGGAAACGCATGGAGCGTCTTGGGCACCCCGCTAGCCATCCACGATGCCGGCCGGACCACGGGATCGGGCGGTTTTGTCCGTTTTCGGCCGATTTTCCGAAATGCTAGTACACGGCCTATTTCGCCCACCGTTCCGTCCTCAGGCGCCAATGGCGCCCTAAACCCGGGCGTACCATGGCGCGGAAACGCATGGAACATCTTGGGCACCCCGCTAGCCATCCACGATGCCGGCCGGACCCACGCGGACGGGGCGGTTTTGTCCGTTTTTGGCCGATTTTCCGGAAACGCTAGTACACGGCCTATTTCTGCCCACCGTTCCGTCCTCAGGCGCCCGTGGCGCCCTAAACCCGGGCGTATCGCGGCGTGGAAATGCATGGAGCGTCTTGGGCACCCGCTAGCCATCCATGATGCCGGTCGGACCCACGCGGACGGGCGGTTTTGTCCCGTTTTCGGCCGATTTTTCAAAACGCTTCACGGCCTATTTCTGCCCACCGTTCCGTCCTCGGGCGCCCGTGGCGCCCTAAACCGGGCGTATCGCGGCGAAACGCATGGAGCGTCTTGGGCACCCGCTAGCCATCCAAACGATACCGGCCGGACCTGCCCACCGGGGGCGGTTTTGTCCGTTTTCGGCCGATTTTCCGGAAACGCTAGTACACGGCCAATTTCTGCCCACCGTTCCGTCCTCAGGCGCCCGCGGCGCCCTAAACCCGGGCGTACCGCGGCGTGGAAACGCATGGAGCGTCTTGGGCACCCCGCTAGCCATCCACGATGCCGGGCGGACCCGCGCGGACGGGGCGGTTTTGTCTGTTTTCGGCCGATTTTCCGGAAATGCTAGTACACGGCCTATTTCTGCCCACCGTTCCGTCCTCAGGCGCCCGTGGCGCCCTAAACCCGGGCGTATCGCGGCGCGGAAACGCATGGAGCGTCTTGGGCACCCCGCTAGCCATCCACGATGCCGGCCGGACCCGCGGACGGGGCGGTTTTGTCCGTTTTTGGCCATTTTCCGGAAAACGCTAGTACATGGCCTATTTCGCCCACCGTTCCGTCCTCGGGCGCGCCAAACCAGGCGTACCGCGGCGCGGAAATGCATGGAGCGTCTTGGGCACCCGCTAGCCATCCACGATGCCGGCCGGACCCGCGCGGATGGGGCGGTTTTTGTCCGTTTTCGGCGATTTTTCCGGAAATGCTAGTACACGGCCTATTTCTGCCCACCGTTCCGTCCTCGGGCGCCCGTGGCGCCTAAACCCGGCGTACCGTGGCGCGGAAACGCATGGAACGTCTTGGGCACCCCGCTAGCCATCCACGATGCTGGCCGGACCCGCACGGACGGGGCGGTTTTGTCCGTTTTCGGCTGATTTTCCGGAAACGCTAGTACACGGCCTATTTCGCCCACCGTTCCGTCCTCGGGCGCGTGGCGCCCTGAACCCGGGCGTATCGCGGCGTGAAACGCATGGAGCGTCTTGGGCACCCCGCTAGCCATCCACGATGCCGGCCGGACCCGCGCGGACGGGGCGGTTTTGTCCGTTTTCGGCCGATTTTCCGGAAACGCTAGTACATAGCCTATTTCTGCCCACCGTTCCGTCCTCAGGCGCCCGTGGCGCCCTAAACCGGGCGTATCACGGCGCGGAAACGCATGGAGCGTCTTGGGCACCCCGCTAGCCATCCACGATGCCGGCCGGACCCGCGCGGACGGGGCGGTTTTGTCCGTTTTCGGCCGATTTTCCAGAAACGCTAGTACACGGCCTATTTCTGCCCACCGTTCCGTCCTCGGGCGCCCGTGGCGCCCTAAACCGGGCGTATCGCGGCGCGGAAATGCATGGAGCGTCTTGGGCACCCGCTAGCCATCCACGATGCCGCCGGACCCACGCGCGACAGGGGCGGTTTTGTCCGTTTTTCGGCCGATTTTTCGAAAACGCTTGTACCACCGGCCTATTTCTGCCCACCGTTCCGTCCTCGAGCGCCCGTGGGCGCCCTAAACCCGGGCTACCGCGGCGCCAAAACGCATGGAGCGTCTTGGGCACCCCGCTAGCCATCCGGAAACGATGCCGGCGGACCCACCGGACAGGGCGGTTTTGTCTGTTTTCGGCCGATTTTCCGGAAACGCTAGTTCATGGCCTATTTCTGCCCACCGTTCCGTCCTCAGGCGCCCGTGGCGCCCTGAACCCGGGCGTATCGCGGCGCGAAAACGCATGGAGCGTCTTGGGCACCCCGCTAGCCATCCACGATGCCGGCCGGACTCGCGCGGACGGGGCGGTTTTATCCGTTTTCGGCCGATTTTCCGGAAACGCTAGTACACAGCCTATTTCTGCCCACCGTTCCGTCCTCAGGCGCCCGTGGCGCCTAAACCGGGCGTACCGCGGCGCGGAAACGCATGGAGCGTCTTGGGCACCCCGCTAGCCATCCACGATGCCGGCGGACCCGCGCGGACGGGCGGTTTTGTTTTTTCCGCCATTTTCGGAAACGCTAGTACATGGCCTATTTCTGCCCACCGTTCCGTCCTCAGGCGCCCGCGGCGCCCTAAACCCGGTATCGCGGCGCGAAAATGCATGGAGCGTCTTGGGCACCCCGCTAGCCATCCACGATGCCGGCCGGACCCGGCGGGCGGGCGGTTTTGTCCCGTTTTCGGCCGATTTTTGGAAAAACGCTAGTACACGGCCTATTTACGCCCACCGTTCCGTCCTCGGGCGCCCGCGGTGCCCTAAACCCGGGCGTATCGCGGTGCGGGAAACGCATGGAGTGTCTTGGGCACCCCCGCTAGCCATCCACGATGCCGGCGGACCGGACCCGCACGGACGGGGCGGTTTTGTCCGCGATTCGGCTGATTTTTTAAAAACGCTAGTACACGGCCTATTTCTGCCCACCGTTCCGTCCTCAGGCGCCCGCGGCACCCTAAACCCAGGCGTATCGCGAAAATGCATGGAGCGTCTTGGGCACCCCCGCTAGCCATCCACGATGCCGGCCGGACCCGCCGCGGGACGGGGCGGTTTTGTCCGTTTTTACCGATTTTCCGGAAACGCTAGTACATAGCCTATTTCTGCCCACCGCCCGTCCCTCGGGCGCCCGCGGGCGCCCTAAACCCGGGCGTACACGGCGCGAAATGCATGGAGCGTCTTGGGCACCCCGCTAGCCATCCACGATGCCGGCCGGACCCACGCCGGACGGGGCGGTTTTGTCCGTTTTCGGCCGATTTTTCGAAACGCTAGTACACGGCCTATTTCGCCCACCGTTCCATCCTCGGTGCCCGTGGCGCCCTAAACCCGGGCGTATCATGGTGCGGAAACACATGGAGCATCTTGGGCACCCGCTAGCCATCCACGATTCCGGCCGGACCCACGGGCCGGGGCGGTTTTGTCCGTTTTCGGCCGATTTTCCGAAAACGCTTAGTACACGGCCTATTTCGCCCACCGTTCGGAGGCCCTCTTGGCGCCATCCACGGGCCGGCCGGAACTCCGGGCGTATCGCGGCGCCAAAACGCATGGAGCGTCTTGGGCACCCCGCTAGCGTTTTCCACGAGGCCACCCGCCAACATCCCGCGATCGCCCACCGCGGGCGGGCGGTTTTTTCCGTTTTCGGCCGATTTTCGGAAATGCTAGTTCATGGCCTATTTCTGCCCACCGTTCGTCCTCAGGCGCCCGCGGCGCTTAAAACCCGGGCGTATCGCGGCGCGAAACGCATGGGCGTCTTGGGCACCCGCTAGCCATCCACGATGCCGGCCGGACCAGCGCGGATGGGGCGGTTTTGTCCGTTTTCGGCTGATTTTCCGGAAACGCTAGTACACGCCTATTTCTGCCCACCGTTCCGTCCTCAGGCGCCCGTGGCGCCCTAAACCCGGGTGTACCGCGGCGCGGAAATGCATGGAGCGTCTTGGGCACCCCGCTAGCCATCCACGATGCCGGCCGGACCGCGCGGACAGGCGGTTTTGTCGTTTTTCGGCCATTTTCCGAAAACGCTTGTACACGGCCTATTTCTACCCACCGTTCCGTCCTCGAGCGCGCGCCCCTAAACCGGGCGTATCGCGGCGCGCATGGAGCGTCTTGGGCACCCGCTAGCCATCCACGATGCCGGCCGGACCCGCGCGGACGGGGCGGTTTTGTCCCGTTTTCGGCCGATTTTCCGCAAACGCTAGTACCGCGGCCTATTTCTGCCCCGCCGTTCCGTCCTCGGGCGCCAGTGGCTTCTGAACCCGGGCGTATCGTGGCGCGTGAACGCATGGAGCGTCTTGGGCACCCGCTAGCCATCCACGATGCCGGCCGGACCCAGCGGGCAGGGCGGTTTTGTCCGTTTTCGGCCGATTTTTCGAAAAACGCTAGTACATGGCCTATTTCTGCCCAATCGCCTCCGTCCTCGCCAGCACGCGCCCCTAAACCAAAGCGTACCGTGGCGGAAACGCATGGAGCGTCTTGGGCACCCCGCTAGCCATCCACGATGCCGGCCGGACCCGCGCGGACGGGGCGGTTTTTGTCCGTTTTTGGCCGATTTTCCGGAAACGCTAGTACCGCGCCTATTTCTGCCCCACCGTTCCGTCCTCGGGCGCCCGTGGCTTCCTAAACCCGGGCGTACCACGCGGCGCGGAAACGCATGGAAGCGTCTTGGGCACCCCCGCTAGCCATCCGCGATGCCGGCCGACCCAGCGGGCGGGCGGTTTTGTCGTTTTTTCGGCCCGATTTTCGGAAATGCTAGTACACGGCCTATTTTCGCCCACCGTTCCGTCCTCGGGCGCTCGTGGCGCCCTAAACCCCAGGCGTACCATGGTGCGCGATGCATGGAACATCTTGGGCACCGCTAGCCATCCACGATTCCGGCCGGACCCGTACGGGCAGGGGCGGTTTTTGTGCATTTTCGGCTGATTTTCGCTCCGTACCACGCCTATTTACGCCCGTGGATTCCGTCCTCGGCGCTCGCAGCGCCAAAACGCATGGCGATCGCGGCGCGGCACGCCCGGGCGTTTTCCGGAAACGCTAGCCATCCAATTTCGCCCACCGGACAGCGGGCGGTTTTTGTCTTTTAGGCCGAATTTTCGGAAACGCTAGTTCATAGCCTATTTACTCACCGTTCCGTCCTCCAGGCGCCCGTGGCGCCCTCCTGAACCCGGCTGTATCACGGCGCGGGAACGCATGGAGCGTCTTGGGCACCCTGCTAGCTACACTAATGATGCAGGCCAGACCTGCGCGCATCGGGCGTTTTGTTCGCTGGCCGACGCCCGGAAACTTAGTACACGCCT